>JADFUC010002319.1:0-38532 GCA_019722365.1 Lithospermum erythrorhizon
ATCAGATTCAGTTACGTATTGCTGTTGGTGACTACGATTATTGAGTTGATGATAGTCCCAACACCGGGGGCCCGCTTTGGGCGGAGTCGTTACGGGAATTAGTATATTTGGAAAGATAATAAATAGAGAGATATCTTTTGTGATTAAGGCGTCTTTGTGAAGCCGAGTTGTTGGCTGGTGTGTGGGTTTATGTCGGTGTTGTTGGAAGCGATTAAGGAAAGATTTATATTGTGGTGAGTAGCATTATAAAATATAACTCTTGAGGTATATAGTTTTTAAATAGGTAAGGGACTTGAATTATTTCTTATTTGTGCGATAAGGTGGGTTAACTCTTTGTGATGTTGTATTATTGACTTTTTAGGCGTCACATTCCACATGGGGCGGAAGCGTTTATGCAGATTTGTTGGGATGGCCGAGATGTATTGGCAGTAGTTCGTACTAGCCGGACGTGGCGATGGTGGCTTAAAGACCACCAGCGGTCATACTTTTATCTTCTTTGGAGTTTTGTTGTACTTAATAATTATTGTTGTCTCGAGTTGTAAAACCCGTTGTTTGATGTTGTATTTATATTATTACTTTTCAGTTGTTGTAGTGTTGGTTAGATTCGCCCGATGGGCCGAGTTGTATTCCCTTTTATTACCACGTTAATGAAGTCATTTTATCGTGCTCGATCGTTGGTGACTCGATTATTCGAGGTTGATAGCGGTCCCAACCTGAGGGTCCTTTGGGCGGGTAGTTACTGAATATATGTGTGAATTGGCTTGGAGATACCCGTTCAAGCAAATTGGATTAAGAAATATCACTCGGTTAAGAAGAAAAAGTAATATTATAGTAATACGTTCGTTAGATAAGATTCGAGTAAGGACGGCGCGTGGAATAACTAGTTGACTTGAATTGCTGGCGAGGTGAGTACAAATCTCACGTTGAAGCACTTTTCATATATATATATATATATATATATATATATTATGTTTATATATTTGGTATGTGTGTTGATATGTGGTTATATTAAAATGTATATTGAGCCTCTTGAGATTGTTATATATTGTTATAGTTGTTTGAGATTATATTATAGTGTTATTATTGAAATGCATGTTATTGCTTTCGTTGAGTATGTGTTTTCTTTTGCGGAGTTAGTGGGTGGAATGAAGTACGATATGCATATTGATAGGTTGCCAGATGTTCGGGGAGGATGGTATGCATATCGGTGGGTTCTTGATCGGGGTTGCATATTGATGGGTTGCCCCGGTGATTGGGAGAATGTTATGCATATTGATGGGTTGCCCAGATGTTGAGAGGATGGTATGCATATCGATTGGGTTGCTTGATCGGGAGGGTTTATGTATATATTGATGGGTTGCCACTGGCGGTAGGAGAATGGTATGCATATTGATGGGTTGCCTCGATCGGGAGGTTGTGAGATGTGTATATTGGTGGATGATGTGACATGCATATTTGATGGGTTGCCCCGTGATGATGTTATATTATATATAATGGTGGGATGCCCTGGGATGATGGATATGCCGGTGGAGGATGAATATGCGGATGGAGGATGGAAGTTTGGATGTTATGTATTTTGTTGGACTTACTTTTGTTGGTTATGTTGTTTTACTTGAATGAACATTTAATTATGCGTGGTTGATATTTTATGAATATATGTATGGAGTATATATATGTTTGATCTCGTAGGGATGTTTGAATAAGAGGTCATCATGTAAGTATGAATAGTTGTTACCTTATTTACTCATATTATTGATTATGCATATGCTCTTATATATATGTGATTATATATGTTTGGATACAATTCATGGTATTTGTATTCACTAAGCTTCGCAGTACACCTATTTTCTACGTAAGGCGAGGGGTTAGGTTGATGCCCACAATCCATGATTCTTATTTAAATATGGTTGTCATATTAATATGGAGGTAACTAGCCGTGTGTCATGTGTAAAATATTTGTATAAATATATTTACAAGGGACCAAATAGAGTAATTGTGAAAGTTCGTCGTGGAGAGAATCATGATGAGATTGAACAATTTGTAGATAGAAGGTGGGTATCTGCACTAGAGGCTTTACGACATATTTATGGGTTTGAAATGAGTAGGATGTACCCCTCTGTTTATAGATTGCAAATTCATGTGGTTGATATGCATACAGTTCGTTACAGAGCTGAGGAAAGGATTACAGATGTTCTTCAAGATGAGCGCAACTCAAAAACGATGCTCACATAATTCTTCGTGAAGAATAGAGAACCACATTTAATAGGGTGTTACCTATTGTTGGAAATCAGTGTATATTGATTTATATATAATTATGTCCGTCATGATAATTGTTGTAACTTGAATTCATTTTACTAGTTTTAGTTAAGTAGAATTACTCAAACTAAGTATTGATAATAGTAATTGTAAATTACTAAATAGGAACTCATGATAATATCAGGGTTTATGCTAGATTGCTAGATCCATGCATAATCGTTATAATAATAATAATGGTCAATTATATTATTATACAATTGCTATTATCTGAGCTGAGAAGATCACACACATAAAATGATGTTGAGTTTTATTTCATTAATAAAATTAAATCGTGATTGCTAAATTGAGTGTTGATTGAAATCAACGAGACAATCAATCGAGAGTTTTACACTTATAGTGTAAAATATAAATTCAACGAAACCAAATTAATTAACTTGTTAGATTAATTAACGGTTTGACTAATGGAGCTCATTAGTGACTTTTAGTTACTCGTTAGCATTTAATTAGTTGGCGGTTTTTAGCAGTTGGCTTGTTGGTTAGCAGTCAAGCTATTCGGGTTAAATAGGGTGTCCACATATAAAAGGAGGAAAAGATGAAAAACCTAATCATGTTTCACCAAGCCCTCACTTAGCCGTCCCCCCTCCCTCCTCTCCATAGCCAAAATCAAGTCAAGTTTTGGCTTGATTTTGTGTCCAGTGCTCGTAAGATTCTAACAGAATTCAATGCGCGTGAGACTCGACCCCTTGGTTGGTGTGGGCCAGGCGGAGGCATCGTCGCTTAGTGGTGCAATTCGTTAGGAGTTCAACGGAGGCTTCGTGAGAGAAACATTGGTGACATCCGCTGCGTTGTAAGTATTCATTTTCATACGTATTTACATATACTATTTTGTTGTAATTCGATTATATACATTTAAACGATTCTGGATGCATTTGTTTATGTTTTATGAGCCGAGGTTGCCTCTTTTTTAACAATAGTATCATGTGGCAATAACCCGCTACGTTAAAAAAAAAAATGTAAAATTTTTCGATTGTGATGGGACCACGGTGATAGTATAAATAATTTCGATAATATTATTTGTGATTATTTGAGCCGTGTTACATTTATAATTTAGTAGTCTTGGCAGGGGGATAATTCGAAGGTTAAGTTAGATCGTTAAGTCGTTCGATAACTCGATTCAGCGTGATTTAGAGACACGATCTCTGTCTTGTTTCATGACTTAAGGGCTGATTATCGCTTCATCTTATCAAACCAAATCTCACAAAAAATATGTTCATAAAATGCCCAGCTTTGGCCGAGATTAGCGCCTCTCCCCGCGAGAAATTTTTCTTCCATTTATCTCTTCGATTTTCGCTCGAACTCAAGATGGATTTGTAGAATATCGTTCTCCCCATTCTTCTCTTGAGGTTAAAGGTAAAAGTTCAAATTAGTTTGAAGGATATTTCTTGGGTTTTGACATAGTTGACTTTTTAGTTGACTTTTCATAATTCAATTTTATGATGAATCTTAGTTGGTTATGGGTTACGTGATGTATATAAGTGATGAATTCATGATATAGAGAATTAGTTTGAGGATATTATGGTCGAGTTGACTTTTTCTAGGTTTAGTTGACTTTTGGGGTGATATTTTATAAGACTTTAAATGTGTATGGAGTTTTAATTGGGACCTTATTGTAGCTATTGTGAGGTTTAAAAAGTAATATTTTCAAGTTTGAGATATAATTGATATTTTGGAGTCTAGATTGTTAATTAGGGACCTGTTGAGTTAACTAGAATGGCTTATAAAGGTTAATTTGTAATGATAAAGTAATAAAGATGGAATTTTTAGCGAGGATCGGTTGGTTGTGTCAGAGTTATAAATTCGAAGTTTGAATCATGTTAGACCGTTTAGAAATCTTTCCGATTAGAGTTGGTAATGTTTATTCTAGAGCGTAATTCTTGGTATTAGTTGCGAGTATATACTTTCACAGGTGTTTTAGGCCTTGACGCGGGAAGGGGCACGTTCCGTTATCGCGTTCTTCGTGAGGAATTTGTGATAGCTAGTAGAGGTGAGTACTTATCTCACGGGTGTTACTTCTAACACTTTAAATTGTGTGAACATATTATTGTTATTGATACGATTGCTTCTTGAGAATGATATACATGTAATTGTTGTAGAGTTATGTGTGATTCATTTGTGAGCCATGATATGATTACGTGATTATATTACGTGGCGTTGAAGATTGCGATGAGGTAAGTAATAGCTTATCCCCAACTTATATTTAAGTTCTGTGGCCTTGTAGAGCCTTCTTTGTATTCACAATGGCCTTGTCGGCACTTATGTATTTCTGTCGCTTGTCGGCGATTGTGTTTGACTTCTGATTGTGAGATGTTTTAATTTGTGTGCTCGGATATTGTTTGGGGAGTAGGTAGATGGTTATTGAAGGTGATGGTTAGAGTTATGTATGACTTGAGGTGACTTGATTATTAGGATATGACCCTAGAATTGGATGGTATGGAGTTGGGTGGCTCTTTAAGAGCGTTGTATATCGAACTTTATACGTGGGGTATAAGGCGTTATTAATATCAGCTTTATACGTCGGTATAAGAGCGTTGTTTATCGACTTTATCACGTCGGTATAGGCGTTGTTTATGACTTTGTGAGTCGGCCAGTTAGCTTATACGCATCAGTTAGAATCGGATGGTATCTAGTTGATGAGTGATGATGACTAGAGTATAGTTTTGTTGGGTCATGTGGCGGTAATTTCATGTGGTTTGGTATGATTTTTATTCAGTGAGTTGTATTCCTTATTGAGACCCTATATTTTATGTTGTGCCATGTGATGTATAGAAATTGTCTTTGTAAGTATAAATATGGCCTTGCTTGGTAGTCCCGGTTATATATCTATATATATATATATGCGTATTTGACTCTATGTTAATTTCTTTATTAATAAGTGGCGTATGGTTTAAGTTTCACCCGATTGTTAAGTTTCCACAAGCTTTGCGACTTACCCAACACCGTTTTGGGCGGCATTTCATTTGTGCCGGGTTGACAGGGCAGCTAGTTGAGCCGAGGGAGGCGTTGGAGAGTTGTTCAGTGGTAGGTGAGCGTGGTGTGAGAGGATCTACATTGATTTGATGTGTTGTCAAATGTTTTGATTGTTGTACTTTATTTTCAAACTTTTAGCCTTGTCGTGAGTTGTCATTTGTATTACGAGTACAATGCCTCTCTCTTTTGTAGCCTTGCTAGCATTACTATTTATGCAGGATATGTTATATATATATATGGAGTTGGTTGGTTAGATATCACTTGATGGATTGTAAATTTTAAGCTGTGATTATTTTGGAAATATATGTGTCCAGTTTTTTTTGAAGGAAGCAGTAGTTTTAAAGCTGAGTCGTCCATCGGTTTAGTGATTAAGTTTCAGGATTATAATGACTCTACTTTCAGGCGGCCGACTAGAAGTAGTCGTTGTTTGATATTGAGCTTGTTTAAGTCGTATATTTTTTGTACATTTTATAAAATTTGTTGTATGAACACATTTTATATCATTTCATGTTTATATATTCTTGACCATGAATATATGTTATGAAAATTGATCCATGAATTTATATATGTATATTTTATATTATTCAAGTTCGTCATATTTCGATTTTGATGATTGAAGTGGGTGTGTTTCATAGTTGAAAGGGTTTAAAAACATGTTTTGATTGAAATCTAAATGTTTTGATGAGTTTGGGGCATTTAAAATGTGCCAAAAATCTCCCGGATTTTTCTCTGAACTCCAGATGATACAAGAACAATGTCAAAACATTTTCATAATTTTCTTTATAGTTTAATTATTGGAAAATGTTTTTGACAAAATTCCCATTAGAAAAGTTCATGAAAATTGTGAGGAATGTCTGTATTGAATTTCAGAATTTTTGGATGAGTTTAAAGCTTTCAGGAGTGGTTTTGTTTTTTCAAACAGGTAGATTGAATCGGAAAAGCGAAAATTAAGCAAAATGGGCGTGACGCTGGCGAGGCCGCCGAGGCGTCCGGTGGCCAAGCGGGTGTTGGGCCACCCGTTGGGCCTGACGTCCTGGCGGAAGCGACAAAGGCCGGCGCGTGTCGCGGTGGGCGGTTGGCGGTCAGTCCATCGCCTTTTCACTCGGGTGGGTCTGGTTATTCTGAAGCCTAATCCGTTTAAAAATATTAATTTCTGTTTTTGGTGAATTATGATCATTTTGTTATTATGATAATTGTAATTATCAATTTTGATGATAATAAATTTAATTCAATACTCCCTTTCATTATTTGCCATTTTACATATTTAATTATTGAAAGGATAAAATCATGATAACAATATCTAGTTAAAGAATATAAATATATGTAGATAATTAATTGTAAGTTTTTTATCTTATTGTATTTATATGAAATAATTGTTGTAATAATTATTGTCTAATTGTATATGTGAAATAATTATTGCAATAACTATTGGACATAAAATATATGTTAATTAATGTATTTAATTATACATATTTCATGGATTTAATTATGAGATTCAAATTTAAAATTAAATTCCAATCACATTTCATTGTATATTTATGTGATTTGATTTTGTTTTGCAAATCAAAATGAAAACTATTTATATCATTGTCGATCATATATTTAATTGTGAATTGATTTAGAGAGTAATTTTCTCGACCTCGTAATTAGTGTCGGAGTTGCGTATTAAATACATGTTTTATTATGTATGTATTGATTGCATGCTTATTGGATACTTATTGCATTCACACTTAATTACATTAGTAATATTTTATGAGTCATTTATTCCATACCATTTAATCTATTTATTAAATGCATAGATTATGTGATTTAATTTTGTCTTATGTTTTGTAATGAGAATGGAAAGGGGATATATTGATATGACCTAGTTTGTACTTTTTTTTAAAATACGATTACTTGAGCCGTTTATTCATTGTACGACCGGTGAGTCGCTTATTCATTTATTTCTTTTTACCTGGCTTTCGCGTCTTTGTCTTGGATTGAGTTAGTTCATTGATGGCGGTTTGAAAGTTTAAAAAGTGAGGAATACAGATTGCACTTGAGAAGTGTTGTAATAGGTTTATTATTACAGGGTCATCTTAGTATATCTCTAAATGTGTATTACTTGTTTATTTTTCATGATGTGCATATTACTTGATATGTGCTATATGACATGTTAAATAGTGTCGAATAATATGAATCTCACTATAAAAGAAATTTAAGTGAGCGTGTCGAGCCAATTTCAAGTTGTCTGACTTATGTTATTGAAGTGTGAGTATCGTGACAAGTATGACAATGGATCATGTTGAAGTGATTTCCACCCCCAACATTGTGAGAACTTTGAGATGATCGTTCAGTAATAAATTAGTTTAATTGGTTGCTTAACCGGTAATTTTCAACGATGTTGTGGGCTTTCGGTGATACACTAGGTAGCATCACAGCCCAGGCATGCTAGTAACACAAGAGTTCACGTTTACATAGTGGTTGATAACCTACTCTGTGTTGGTTTTCAAAATGTATGTATTGTTGCCGTTTGAAATCGACATAAGCGAATCTGCATACTAATATATTTAGCGAGATTTTTGAGTATTGATATTACTTTAATTTATTTTGTAAGTGTTGACACAGTAGATTACTAAGCGATGTCATTTACATACTTATTCTTGTAGAATTGAAATAGTACCCACTTGCTTTACCTAGAAACCCGGCTTAGGTCTACACTTGAAGTGCAAGCAACAAATCGGGCTTTGATGACTCGTCTACCGAGCGAGGATTGTTCTCGGCGAGGAGAGAATAGAATATGTGTTGAGCAGCTGGGGTCCCGTCGACCCAGTAGCGTTTTCCATAAGGGCAAGTGCGAGTGTTGGAAATGAGTGTATATTGATTTCTATAATTATGTATTTTGCGATAATTGTTGTGACAATTCATTTACTAGTTTTATTAAATGAGATTACTCAAACTAAATGTTCAATAATAGTAATTGTAAATTGCCACTAATGAACTCATGATGCATGCTCGAGGGGTTATACCCGGATTCTTTAGATCAATGCATAATTGTTATAATAATAATAATGGTCAAAATTATATTATTATACAACTTCTATTATTTGAGTCCTGAAGGAGTCGCACACGTGTTGATGTTGAATTTTATTTCATGAATGAAATTAAATCGTGATTGATAAATTGAGTGTTGATTGAAATCAACAAGACAATCAATCTGGAGTTTTACACTTATAGTGTAAAATATAAATTGGACGAAACCAAATTAATTAACTTTTTAGATTAATTAACGGTTTGATTAATGGAGCTCATTAGTGACTTGTTGGTGCGTTAGCGTTTGATTGCCACTTGGTTTCCTGAAGTTGGCTTTTTAATTAACGAGGTGAAGCTATTCGAGGTTAAATAGGGTGTACCTATAAAGAGGAAAGGATGAAAAACCTAATCATCTTTCTACCGCGTATGGCCGCTCACTCCCTCCTACTCCGTAGCCAAAATCAAGTCCAAGTTTTGGCTTGATTTTGTTGTCAGTACAAATTGAGGATTCTACCCATTGTCCAATCGCGATACTGGCTTAGCTCTTGGTGTGGACTAACTGGAGGCATCAACCTTTTGTGGTGCAATTCGTTAGGAGTTCAATGAAGGCTTCGTGAGAGAAACGTTGGTGACATCCGCTGCGTTGTAAGTACTTGTTTTCATACGTATTTACATGTAATATTTTTATTATAATTCGATTATACACATTTAAACGATTCTGGATGCATTTTTTATGTTTTTTTTATGAACAAGTTGCATAATTTTCAACGCCTATATAATTAATTTCCGAAGACTTTGTGTTTGGAATGGACAACAAAAGATGTGGACTGAACGGGTTGAAATAATAGAGTCATTGGGAGGATATACCGCGATTGTCTCCTATCCCGAGGGGACAAATTTATGAAAGCGCGTCCTTTTTGTACGCGTGAGGAACCACGGTCATTGAGAAATTTACGTCTGAGTAAATGGGTAATATTGCATCATTCAAAGAAGCATTGAAAGGTTAGGGATCTTAGAGCATAATCGCTATGTTAGACACACATTGGATAGAGCATAATCCACTATCTTTAGGCTAGCGTTCGAAATCTTTTTTTGTATCGGCTATTAGTGACATTACCATCCCTATTGGGGTTGTAATTATGGATACAATTTCATCATTTCATGATATTAAAGTCATGTTTCCTCAACATCGGATGTAACTTCATCGCTTTAAATATGTTGTTGAAGGACATCGACATATTTTTGAAAAAGTATAGAAAGTCTCTACTCGACTATGACTTGCCAACCATTTTGAATAACCGAGGATATTGAGAGTTTTCCTAAGATTATATTGGATGAACTTTCCAACTATTTTAATAACTCGTTTCCTTACCAATATTATGATGATAGTATATAAGTTTCGGTGGTGTATCTGGGGTGAAATTAAAATTTCGAGTTGAGTAGTGGAGAATTCAACAAATCGATTAGGTTGGTGGTATATTTCGGTTTGTGGTGGGACCCGGAGATAGTATAAATAATTTTGGAATAATATCGATATATCGAGATGAGTATGAGATGAGTAGTAATATATGCCTCGGGGAATAACACAATGGAAATCGGTTTCGTTGAGATTTAAGTGCGGAAGGTGTAGAATTAACGAAGCAGACGGAACCTAAATTCTTCCCCTACAAATATCCTTTCTGGCAGCTATCTTCGTCTCATCCAGATTTCCCTTAACCCAACTTCCCCTCTTTGGCGAGAAATTTCACTTCCCCCCCTCGAAATTTTCTTCCGTTTCTACCGTCGGTGTCTCTTAAACTCAAGATCAAAGTGGTGGATTTGCTTATATAAATAATACCATCGTATCCTACGTAAGAAAGATCAAATCTTTTGAGATATTTGCTTTGAGTTTTGAAGGATTGACTTTTATAAGGATTTGTTGACTTTAGATCTTGAATTTATTATGGTATAGAAATGTTATCTAAGTATCGTATAGGGGATTAGCGGTGATTTTGAGTGATTATTATGAGGAGTTAGAAAGTGGTGTAAGTTGAGGGTTGACTTTCTTAAATTAGCTTTTAAATTGTAATATGAGGTTAGAGGACTTTAATATATGAATTGTTTGGGTATAGAATTATTGGTTTGGATATGGATGGGTAGAGATTGGGTTAAGAAAGTTTGGGAAAGACCATTATAGCATTGGCGTTTGAATTGGAGGTTGTACTTAATGGATTAATTAGTTCTCCAATTGATTGTTGGATTGATTAGAATGTGCTTAAAGTGTTATAGTTGGAGTAGCAAGGCAGCTTGACCGAGCCGAGATTTCTGAAAGTTGGCGATTAGAATGTAGTTATGTTGGAATATTAAAGTGTATACCAATCTTGGGAATAGGATGATTGCTAAGAGTTGTAAATTTGAATGTCGTGAGACGTGGTATAACGCTCGGGGATTATATAGATGTTAGAGAGAGGCTGATACAAACGTGTGTTATAATGTATAATTTCTTTGAATAGAAGTTGAACTTTGGATCTAGCCACGGGAATTGCCCCAGGGCATTCACGCTTTTGGACTCGAGGTGAGTACAAATCTCACGATGGGGACCTTTATTATATATTATGTTATATATTTTGCATGTGTTGTCACGGAACTATTCGATATATTGTATTGTGTGATTATGATTCATATTATGAAATAATTGAGATTATGATTGATATTATGTGTAAATTCTGATTTATGATTCATATGATGAAATAATTGAGATTATGAGGTATATTAAGATAGTGAGATTGTGATTTGTATTATTATGAAGATAGTTGTGAATATGATTTCATGTTGTGAGATTGTGTGTGTTGTGTCTTTGTGTGTGGTTGTGTGCGAGATGTGCTGATTGCTTTGTGTATTATTTGGAGGCGGTGGTGACCAGGCAAGGAGGTTTGGTAGGTGTGCATATTGTGTGGGCAGCCAGGTGGATTCGGGAGGTTTGGTGTGATATGCGCGTTGAGGGGTGTAGCCTCGGTCGGGAGGATGGATTCCTCGTATGTGTATTATTTGAAAGATGAATTCTAAATGTGTGTATTATTTGGAATTGGACTCACCGTATAATGTATTATTTGCGGAGGTGGATTCCTCATTTGATGACTTTGTGTGCAGGAAGCTGTTTCCTTAAATGAATATACCTTTGTTAGCGGTTATAAGTGTTATGTGATATCGTGTGTAGAGAACTCTATGTGATTTAATGAGCAGTTATTTATTTTTGTACTTTGAATTTAATGTATAAGCATATGTTATATATATAAGTATGAATGCATGTGATGGGATCAAGTATGTGGTATTTGTATTCCACTTTCCCGGCTTAATAGTGACTCCATTATTCTCACATGGAATTGACATTTTATACCTGAGTTCCTAAGGGTTGTCGGCGAGGTTGTCGGTAATTTGCATTGATGAAATTTGCCAGTTGAAGATCATAGATGAGGCGGTGGTGGCATAGAATTACTCGTGATCATTTCTGTTGTTGTCGACTTGTATATTGTTAGACACAGTGTATTGTATTTCGTGATTCTGGTTGCCATACTTTCTATATTTGTATTTGAATTTCTTGTGTATCACTGAGTTGGCACTCGTTAAGGTGGATTTGTATTATGTTGTTCGTTTTTTTTATTGTATATGTTGTTAGTTCGCACGATCGACAAAGTGTATTTTTATTATTATTATTAACAAATGAAGTCTTTTATGTTGTCATCCATCGATCGGTGACTCGGGTGTCTGGTTGGTGATGACGCAACCTCGGGCGTGGGCACAGGCGGGTCGTGCTATATCAATGAAAATTTGAATTCATTGATAAGTTGAACTTCGATCAACTAACAGTTGCTAAAATAATGGAAGCAATTGAAAATGGTGAAAGTAACATTCCTTTCTTGGGATTTCTCTTAGGTGGGTGGTGATGAACTGACATCCGGGATGACTATGTGAGAGTGGCGGTACGCAATGGTCTTACCATGGGAGAAAGCGAAGATCACTTGATGCGTTGATAGATTTCAACATTCCCAAATATAGAAGGAACACGTGTATAACTTGACTATATTGTCACGAAACTCTGATAACACGAAATTCAGGATATGGCCAAATTGTATGGAATGATTTATTAGATGATTCCCGGGGGAAGAATTTGAGTAGTCTTCATGGATTTGGTTAAGTTATAATTACCAATCTTTACCCAGGCCAATTCTTAAATTTTTGTGTCGATTGGTTGCCGCCTCATGAAGCTTAACTTGAAAAGGGATTTTCGATAATGCTCTTAGGAATCTTGATCCCGACAAATGGGGTTATGTAGTAATTTGCCTAAATTTGATATGTAAATCGACTAACCATAAGCTTCATTGATCTTTGAAATCATAGCTGGGCATTGTTACGGAACAAAGTCTTCTTCATCGCGTGCCATTGAATGGTGGATGATAGCGACCTACTTTTTGTACTAAAGAGACTAGTTTCCTTTAAGAGTTAACCGGCTTTGTAATCAACAAGTCCTGAGTAAGACTATTTCCCAATGTTAATTTTCTAAACAATCCATGTGTTAGGTCCACGGACAACTACTTATGTGTCCTTATCCCGAGGTGTATCTGCGCATCGACCAAGATATTGGTGAAGGATGGCGGAGTGGGAAAAAGGCATGGAGTATTCAGCCCCAAAAATGTTGTTTACAAAGTATTATTATTACCGCCTCATCGCAACTATAAGGTTCTCAATTAAATTAATTTAAGATTATCAAGTCATTGTAAATACATTGGTGAGGTACATATTTTAACTATCATCTTATTATTTTGTAGGTTGCGTCTTTGTTCCAACTTTGCAATTGATAGTCAAATTGAACAATGGAGCAGTTTGAGAAAATATATTTGAACAACTTCTAAAAATTAAAACAATGGTGGGTATTGATGGATTTATTATTTTTACACTTCCATATATAACATATTATTGTAAAAATAATTGGAGAGTAGTATTTTACATTGTAGGATTTTAAATGCAAGTCATTAGTCCGGGTTGGAAATGTCTTTGTAGCAATCGATAGTAGTGATTTTCAAAGTTGTTTTCACGTATTTTGAAGCAACAAAAGATAAAACTATACATTCGGGTGGATCACGATCTCGGTGATGATTAGATTAAGGCTTAATTTCTTTTTGCCCCCTAAACTATGCTTAAATTTTCTTGTTGCCCACCCATTACTTTTATCTTGTTAATTTTGTCACAATCTTATCATCTTGTCAAATTGCCCCTGAAAACACATTTTTGCCAATAAAATTAATGGCCGATTTAAAGACGAGGTAAACTAGAAATTATACATTTATTAGATAACATAACACGAGGTATATTTTAAATAACATAACATTTGGGAATTCTTAACAATTCTTAAAAATAAAAATAATAATTAATAAACACGCCTCTCCCATCATCACCACGGCACTTCCCTTCTCAGATTTACTTGGCGTATAGTAAATTGTGTAATTAACAAACCTTCAAGCTAGCAACTTTGTTTAGATAATTGGCAAAAATAGTGACACATAAGTTGTGTGTGGTAGGTCCTTGTTGCATTCGACCCCATACAGTTAATCGACCCCCCACTCCCTATTGTCGAGCTAAACTACCAAAACACATTTTTTGCATGACAACAAATTCTTAAATCCAAGATCAAGCTAAGCATAACAAAACCAACATAATAAAAACCCATAAAAATTCAATCTTTTCATAACAAAAAATATAAAAATTCAATCTTTATCATAATTTTTTCAGAATTAAATCAAATGATCAAAAATAAAAATGGGTTGTTCTATATTTGGGTTTTGGTACTTATATAGGCATGTGGGGGTGGAATGTTGGAATATTGTAACGACCCGCCACAGGTCGGCCGCTTTGGTGAAATCCATTATAATCCGGAACGAGTCACCAAACCGATGGGCGACTCGGTTTAAGAACAACTCGTTTACGCCCCCAAAAATTTGATTACCGTTAAGATTCTCGATAAAGCAAAAGCAGTTGTAAATTTACAATCCATCAAGTGATATCTAACCAACCCGACTCCATATATATACAAAAACAAAATGAGGCGATTAAGTATTGTATCTTTGAATACAAAAACAATTCTTGACAAGGCTAAAGTTTTAAAATAAAGTACAACGATAAAAAGCGGTTGACACTTAGTGAAATGAGGAGCGTTAAAGGATCCTCGGCCGCCCGATGCTCACTGGCCACTCGGAACAAACTCTCGACGACAACCTCCTGGCTCAACTAGCCGCTGTCAACGCACAAATGAAATGCGCCCAGCGAAAAAGAGTGTAAAGCCGCGAAGCTTGGTGAAAACTTAAGCATGGGTGAAACTTCAGGCCATACGGAACGAGTCAGTCAATAAATATAGTCAAATATGAATACATACATATACATCCAGGACTACCTAATAAGGTCATACAATAAAATTCGAAGGTGTAACGACCCGCCCCGATTCGTAGCCCTGAAGGTGAAGTCATTAAATCCGGGCACGAGTCACGAGCCGATGGGCTGACTCGATTTAAAACACAATTCTTTTCATCCAAAATGTGATCACAGTCAAGTTTCCCAAACAAAACAGTTTTTAAAATTTATAATCCATCAGCTGATATCGAAGCAGAACAACCCATAAATATATACACAACATATCCCAAAATAAAGTAATGCGAGCAGGAAGCTACAAAAGAAATGAAATGCGTACTCGAGAATACAAAATGACAACTAAAGCCAGAGGCTAAAGTTTCAAAGAAACTACGATCAAAAGCAGTTGACAACGCGTAATCCCGGTGTGAGGATCCTATGCCACCGATGCTCACTAGCCACTCGAGACAAAACTCTCAAAGCGACCTCTTGGCTCCATTGCCTTACGCGACTGGCCTGAGTAATCTGCTTGATGCGAAAGGGGGTGTAAGCCCAGCGGCTTAGTGAAACTTAACACATGGTAGACTTACACGTACGAACCGAGTCAATCAATAATGTATAGTCAAATATGAATGGAATACATATATCGGGACTACCTAAAAAGATCACACAATTCTGAAAGAAATCAATGGGCTTCGACAACGACTAAAACTCTAGTCGTCAAACCTCTATCGTATCCCGCGATTATACCCGACCTCACAGGCATATACTTTCGATCAAATTACACTGCGGGGAATGGGTATCGATAATGACCTTGGCACTTATACCACGGTATGAGCAAAGCCGTCTTTTATCTGTGAAGTATAGGAGCCTTACTTTTACACAAAGTATGGGCACGTCGCACTCGTACAAGTACAAAATGGCGCGCTCTTATACACTAAGTATAAGGCACACCGCTCTTATACACTAAGTATAAAGGCGCAGCTTATACACTAAGTATAAGGCACAGCTCTATCACGCTAAGTACAAAGACACGCGCACTTATACACAGTATAAGGCACATATCGTCGCATATCCACGCAAGGAAGGAGAATTCCTTTAACCCCAATCATCTGACATAGGATCAAATCCACGTCCTGAGTCACCTCGAGTCATACATAACTCCCAACCGTCACCTCACCGATAACCGGCTCTCTACTCCCAAGCAGTATCCAAGCGCCTGGCTAAAACATCATATTCGTAAAGTCAAAACACAATCGCCGACAAGGCCCACAATCATAAGCGCCGACAAGGCCGCCGTCATAAGTGCCAGGCAAGGCCATGAAATCGAAATATAAGTTGGGAGTTCAAGAAATTGCCTCGAAGCAATGCTTGACGCCACGAGAATATAATCACGTAATCATATCGCTGGCTTTCCTTGCCAAAATGAATCACACATAATCATTACAACGATTACATATATCATTCGCGTGGTCATGCTTGCCCAATAACATGTTCCACTTGATTTAAAATGAATCACGTAAGTAACACCCATTGAGATAAGTACTACTTTCTGTAGCTACATGGCGTCGCGAAAAGACAATCAAGGTAAGCGCCACTTTTCACGATCGGCCTTCATGACACCCGGAAAGTATAATCGAGACCTGCTACTTATGCCGGCGTTCTAGAAGATACATAACCAACTCTTAGGAGACTATCTCATGATCTACTTGTAGCGATAAACTATCGAATTATAATCCGTCGGACCTGACCAGTGATTCCCGCTAAAATTCCATCTTATCGCTTTCTGCATTACAAATCGACTTATAAGTCATTCTAGTTAATCAGTCACATAATTAACAATCATACTCCGATACTCGATTATAAAAGCTCAACTTGGAATTAACACTTGTTGACACTGCTCCCTTTAATCAATTTTAAATCAAATTTAATATCGCTAATAACTTTATAATAAAAGGTCTGACACCCAACCTCTACACATTAAAATCTCAAAATATCGACCTAAAAAGTCAACGAAAACCTAAAAAGTCAACTCGACCATAACGTCCTCAAACAACCCCTAAATCATGAATTCGTCACTTATATACGTTGAGAACCCTTAACAACTAAGATTCATCATAAAATTGAATTATGGAAAAGTCAGCAAAAAGTATGAGAAAAATCGCTTAGCTTCCCGTTCTTTACCTCAATCGTGAGGAAGGCGATAGAAAGTCTTAGCAACCAACTTGAGGATGTTTATACGCAACAAAGTGAAGAATCGGAAGAGAAAAAATTCTTGTTTGAGAAGCTTGAGGGGAATATCTCGGCCATGGAGAAGAAGGAAGATGAAGATTTTTTGTGATATTTTGAGTGAATAGTGATGATAAGTCACGAAAACCGCACGGGAAACGAGCGAATCGAGTTATCGGACAACCTAACGATCTAACTTAACTCGAATTGCCCCCGGTTATTCCTACTAAATTATAAATGTAATTCGGCTCAAATAATTTACAAAATAATATTATCATCGAAATTATTTATATTATCCCCGGGTCCACCGCCGACCGAAAAATTAAATTTTTTTTTTTTTCGTAGCAGTTGTCTGAAGGTCGGACATAACATGCTAAGATATAATAGAAAGTCTCAATAAGGCACACAATCGCGAGAATGAAATCGAGGGCTAATGGCAGGCTATAACTCCCAGATACACTGCGAGGGAATGGACGATAGCTAATAAACACTTGCTCTTTATACGGAGTATAAGGCCAAACGCCTGCTACCCATTATAAGGCCACGCTGGAAACAATGCAGCATAGCAAAGTGATCATAAGGCTAATCTTATACAGTACTAAGGCCACCGCGCAATATACCGTAGTATAAGGCCCTGGCCAAACGATACACGCCCAACAAAGTGATCAAAGTCGTATTGCTCTTATACCGTGAGTATAAGGTCAATAGATCACACGTATCTGCAAGGAAGGAGTCACTAACCACAGTAAATTACGACTATAGAGATTCGTATCCTAATACTCGAGTAAGCGCCCAAAGTCACGCGTGACTCAGCAGCGCCTCGATAACCAACTACTCACTCCCGAGCAATGCTCAAGCATCTGACTAAACATCTCGCAATCATAAATCAATCACTACCGCCGACAAGGCCACATAAATACATAAGTGCCGATGAGGCCACAGTAGCAGTGCGAAAAGGCCACGAGGAAATCAAAAACATAAGTTGGGAGTTGACATTACTTACCTCGAGCAAATCTTATTTGTACGAAATCTGATCGCGTACTCATGCGTGGCTCAAAACAAACCGAATCACACATATTCATACCCTGATGACATGTATATCGTTCGTATATTCACCGCTGATGACATGTATATCGTTCTCGGCGTAATCATACCCACGATGACGTACTCGCGCAGTTTAAAGTAAGTGCATTAAAGTAGCACCCGTGAGATAAGTACTACTTTCTGTAGCTACCACAAAAACGCCGCAACACACAATCACGATAAGCGCCCCGCTTTCCCGAGGTCGGCGCCTAAACACCGAAGTATAATCAAAACCTCTTATTATCACTTGCGTTCAGAAGATACACAACCAACTCTTAGTGGAACAATTTCCGAGCAGTCCGCAATGTGGTCAAAACAACGAAATAACAACGCGTCGGGCCAACCCAATCGGTTCCCGCTAGAATTTCACCTTATTACTTTAACATTTCATATCAACATAAATTCGTTTAGCAATTGACCACCAAGTCCATAATTAACAACCTATACTCCAAAATATCGATTCTGACTCGACATAAATCGTACTTTTTCAACCTAACTCCCACTTTAATTAATTATAAATCGCAATTGACATGACTAACTTCTGATAAGGTCCCAAATATAACCCTACGCATTTTAAAGTCTTATAAAAATATCAATAAAGTCAACTATAACCTAGAAAAGTCAACCGTACAACATCTCAGCAGACCTCACAAATCATAGATTACTCGACTTTATATACATGATGGCGCCCATATGAAACTTAAGCATTGAAATTGAGTTATGCCAAATTTGGCAGGGAAAGATGATGGGAAGCTTTAATAATCGACTTAGGGATGTAACCAAGCAACAAAGTAAAAAGAAATGTAAGAGAGAAAATTCTTTGTTTGCTAAAGGGGGGTTACCGGTGGAAATCTCAAGAATGGTGGGAGATGGTTTTTGTGTTTGTGTTGTTATGATAAGGATGAGAGAGATTAGTTACACTTAGCCCGTAGGAGTCTTAGGAAGTCGCTTGAGAGTTTGTGCCCATTTCAACCGAATCGAGTTATCGAACGACTTAACGATCTAACTTAATTCGAATTACCCCCGGTTACTCCTACTAAATTATAAATGTAATTCGGCTCAATTAAATTTTATGAATAATTATTATTGTCGCTTGAAAGTAACGGAGCGGGTTATTACAAATATGATAAAGATTGAATTTTTATATTTTTGGAGTAGGTTGATGTGAATTTATTGGTATTTGGGTTGTTGGGTTTGATGTGAATGATAGGGAAGGGAGTGGTAGCGGTTGGGGTGATAGTGAGGCAGTGAGAGTGAGTGGCGGCGGGGTGGGGTTATGGGGGAGTGGTGATGTTGGTGTTTTGTTTAGGTGGATGATAGGGTTGGGGAGTTGAGGTAGAAATTGAGATAGAGATTGGTCGGGGAAATGAAATAGGTTTTATTTTTATTTTTATTTCTTATCAACATTTGAATTATTATTAAAAGTCACCCACATATTATATTATTTCAAACTTTGCCCAAAAAGGCTAACATATGTATCATTACTATTTTACCCTCGTGTTAAATGAGTTTTTATTAATTTTATTGACAAAAATATATTTAAGAGAGCGATTTGTGAATGATAGTATTAGGGAAAGTTAATGAATATGAAAGTATGAGGCGTAAGAAGTCGGGCGTAGTTTAGGGAATAAGAAATTAAGCCTTAGATTAAATGTTGGGCGTCTAGGCCAAGTCGGATATTTTAAGCCTTGAAACAGCCTCCAAGAAATGAAGTAGGCGGCCCGTAGGGTTTTTGGGTCAAAAGTTATTCGTTTATTGGCTCGGCGTTTAACATTGCGTTAATTTAGGCTAGTATCTTTCAGCAACTTTTCTTGGTTTAAAGTTAGGTTTAGTGTATAAAACCCTAACTTTAACCTAAAATTAATTCAGTGTTTGAATAAAACGCAATATATTGACGACAGATTTGGTAGAAGTTCTGGTGAACCCTAATCAATACGTATCATCGTGGGATTGATTATAAATTTATTAAATCCATAAATTTATAAAATTAAATTTTATTAATTTAAATTAATTAAATTTTCACAATCTAACGTCTACTTTGTCTAGTGATAATAATGGAATGGTTCTATAAACATGGTAGGTGCTGGCTCACATCCATAACTATATCTGCAGCATTTACACCTAAGAAAGGTATTCATTTTAAGGATTCGGCAACTCATCATTACATGGGTTAATAATTGTTTCAATCCAATGTAGTCGTGAACACATTTAATGCGAAGCTGAGCACAGAGGTGAATCGTAATGGCTAAATCGGTTGTTGGTATGAAATAGATGTTGCAAAACCCAAGAAAGTCCAAATTTTTTATGCTGTGATTAGTGGGTGTTCTCAGACGCATAAATGATACAACATGTTGCAATTTTATGCCAACGAGGCAACGATCGAAAATGGACCACCTGTGGAGCAGATTGAATTTTGACATGTAGGACCACAAAGCCCATACTTTATATCAAACACCGCCTAGAAAATGGTGCCTTATTTATTTTCAAAATATCAAACACCGCCTAGAAAATGGTCTCTTACTCATACTTTATCACTATCATTATTAGTAGGATGTAAATGAATCGAAGGTTTAATTCGATTAAAGTTTTCTCTTAGTAATTCGATTGAGAAATTAGTTTTAAAGGATCGAAGCATTAGAAGCGAGCGTTGAAAATCGATATTACGACAAGTTCGGTAGAATAATTCGAACCTGTTCGACTCGACATGTTTCTTTGAGTTTGTACCAAATATTTTAGCCTTAGCTTTTAGGCAATAGCTTGGTTTTGGCCTAACATAATCATGACCGGCCCCTCCTAATATGTTAGGTGCTCAATTAGTGAGTCTTATAGCTATACAAAAAAGAATTCCAGTTATAGAGTGATTGTTTTAACTTATTAATGTAATTTTTAAAATATTATTTGTCTCACAATATTGTTACTACATTGATTGATAAACACTACTCACGGCGAAATTATGTCGATAATATTTTAATAAAATATTTTTTTTGAAACAATCATTATAAATTAAGGCAGCGAGAATAATAGGCTTTTAGGTTTCCCCTCCCATATATAAACCAATCCCACTAAAATGTGAGACCATATTCACTCTTAAGCCTTTTCTTCCATTTTTTCTCAAACCTAATCCCCCATATTCCCTGCAAAAAATAAAACTTAATCACAATTATTATGCCTTTCTTGCTAATTTTCTATGATATCATTTGGATCAAGACATCTTGCCCTTGAATTATTAGTTATTTGTTTTGTACTTATGATTTTGAATTCAATTTTAATTGAACATATATATTATTTTGGATTTTGATTTTGGTATTAGTTTTAATTACCGTTCGGCTTTATTAGTGATCGACAAATTAAGATTCCATAATTTAATTAATTAAACTTCATATAATAACAAAGCTCATATGATGAACATAACAAACTCAATGAATAAAAGACCCATTTACTCGAAACATGATATAATAAGCATTAATCTTCAATATTCAAGAGTTCTCTTATAGTTTATATAGTATTTTGAAAAAAAGGCCACACTTTGAGGTAGACATCAGAAAAGAATATCGGTTGATATTTTTCCATATTCCTAATAATATTTCCATGCAAACAAAATATTGTCCTTAGTTCCTTTAAATATTAATTATCTAGTATCACATAGTCCTTTCCGAAAACACATGATACTACTTAATCATCAAGTCACACAATCGCCACCTTCGAAAGTAAAACGAGAAAACCATAAGACCGTCTTCAATAAAAAAATAATTAAATACCGCCCGATATTTTATCTTATGGCGTCAGCATTATTCGCCATAAATATTATCAAATATCTGCGTAATCTTTTTATTTCTGATAGAAGATATTTTAAAAAGTAATTCTATTTTCTCTTTCATCCACATTATTAATACATACTTGACATATATAATCTTGAAAAATGTGATAAAAATTTATTGTCCCGATTTAAACAAGTTAATCTCTAACTATAGATATTGAAAATAAAAAATATTGGTAAACTGCTTATTAAAAAAATTTATCAATGTAATGCAAAGAAGAATTTTATTATTTATTGAGGGATCTGAAATAAAAGCCATTTGTAAGAAAAATTCCCTTAGTGTATAGGTTTTATCAAATCGAAGAAGATCGAATATCCAAATTATGAGTCCACAAGCATTTCTTTGACGATTTGTGAGATGTCTTCTTTGCTTGACATGATTTCTTCCATTGGGACTTATTATTACTCCTGATGTGTACTAAGGTTGGCTATATTAACACAACCCAACCCTACTCATATGGGTTAGGCAGAGTTATTTGGATATTGGATTGGGTTATGAGTTTTCCATTTCTGAACCCTCTTGGTATGTGTAAGGTTTGGGTTATATATATGTGTAAAATAATAAATTAAATGCTTAACATATATACTCATCTTGTTGGAAATCAATGAATATTGGTTTCTATAATTATGCTCATTGTTATAATTGTTGTACAATTTATTTCCTAGTTCAGTTAAATGAGATTACATAAACTAAATGTTCAACAATTGTAATTGTAATTATTAGTCGAGATCTCATGTTAATATCAGAGATTATGTCAGATTGCTAGATCTCATACATAATCGTTATAATAATAATTATTTTCAATTATATTATTATATGGTTACTATTATCTAACCCTAGAAGATCACATATATACAATAATATTGAATTATATTTCGTGTATGAAATTAAACAGTACTTGCTAAATTGAGAGTTGATTTCAATCAATGAAATCTCTCAATTGAGAATTTTACAGTAATAATGTAAAATATAAATTGGATAAACCCGAATTAACTAACTAGTCAGTTTAATTAATTTAATGGTTAGTTGAGCTTGTTAGTGACTCGTTAGTTACTTATTAATAACTTGTTAGTGTTTAATTTACTTAACAGTTTAATTAAATTAAACAAGTCGGCTCATTAACTTAACAGGTTGGGCTATCGGATTAATTAGAGAAACTCTATATAAGTGAGACTTATTAGGTTTTCATGACATAACAATCAAGTGCAAGTGCAAGAATCATAAGCCCCACCTTGAGATTTCGGTGCCCGCTCCCCTTCCCCTTGAGGAAGCCGATTTGACTCAAGTGTAAGAATTGAAATTCTTGCTTTGATTATTGCATCCAATCTCCTGCGAGTTCTAGCAAACCCAAGTACTGAATTCAACCCGTCCTGGTGTGGATCAATTCAACTAGAGGCATTGCCAATTCGTGGTGCAAGTTATTGAAATTCAAAGGAGGCTTCGTGAAAGATTTTCCTGGTGTGGATTAGTTCACATATTTTATTTTTAAATTGATCCTGGCATGCCACCTTTAAAAGGAATATATATCCAAAAGGACTAGAAGTGAAGGTGTTCATCTTGAGGAAACTCAAGATGATGAAGCGACTATCAATACACCTAGTGTAGAGACTACTAACGCACCACAAGAATTAGTGCCTTCTTACATAGAAGACCCAATTCTTGATCCACAAGAAGTTGTGGAAGAACCAACCCTTAGGAGATCCAAACTGCTGGTATGGTGAAGTTCTCATGATAAAAAGTGACGAGCCTACCTCTTACGAGGAAACAATGAATAGCGAAGATGCTGATCTAAGATGGATTCGATGTACCAAAATAAGGTTTGGTCATTGTTAGATTTACCCAATGGGGTTAGTCTTATTGAGTGTAAATGGGTATTCAAGAAGAAACATGACAAAAATGGAAACATCCATGTTTTCAAGACACGGCTCGTGGGGAAAGGTTTCAAACAAGTTCATGGCATTGAAAATGATGAAGGTGTTCCATGACTATGATATATGCCAAATGGATGTAAAGATTTCTTTCTTGAATGAAAATCTTAAACAAGATGTGTACATGGTACAAGCTCCAGGCTTTACATGTCTTCAAGGACCTAAGAAGGTATGTACGCTACAAAAGTCCATTTATGGTCTCAAGTAAGCATGCCGAAGTTGGAATCTCCGTTTTGATAAATCAATCAAAGATTTTGGATTCACAAGAAACGAAGAAGAATCTTGTGTATACAAGAAGGTGAGTGGGAGTTATATAGCATTTATAGTCTTGTATGTCGATGACATACTAATCATTGGAAACAATGTAGAGTTACTAAACTCAGTCAAGGATTGGCTGTGTAAATATTTCTCGATGAAGGACTTAGGTGAAGCACAATATATTCTCGGAATCAAAATTCATCGAGATCGAGCCAATCGGCTGATCGGACTTTGCCAGGACACTTATATCAATAAGGTATTGCAAAGGTTCAGAATGAATGATTCCAAGAAAGGTCATCTTCCCATGAGACATGGAGTTCAACTCAACAAGTCACAGTATCCCACTACTAATGTTGACATGAACAAAATATGAAGGACATTGTAATATAACGATATTTAAGTACATGTGATATTATTATTATTATTAGTGTTACTGTGGTATAAATATTTTATTATACAATTTGTTCAATTAAATATGACTTAATAATTTGTAATAATGAAGATGAGTTATTTTATAAATTATAATTGTGTAATGATGATCCGGTTCATTATAATGTAATTGAGGCTCAAGTAATTAATAGGCCTATAAATTTTTCTACGTTAAAGAGAAAATAATATTAACCCAGACTCTATACATAACACCTCTTAGCACCAATAAGAACATAATAGGAAAGTACCCGGTTTTGGTTGCCTTAGTTCGCCGCCGTAATAATTTACCATGTGGCTTGACAATAACTTGGAATGTCAGTATATGTAACTGATTTTTTACTTAATTTCATTATTTTCATAATATTATTGTATATATGAAAATGTTAATTTAAAAACTTTCATTATGTTATTATTATGAAAATGGAACCGAGTCTTTCAACAGTATCATTGTGTGCATGTAATGTTTAAGATACTTCTTTGTTCATTAGTATCATTTTCATTATATAGTATCAAACCCTAGGGATTGCTAGGGTGATGATATGATGAATTTGTTGGGGAAAAAATTCATATGAAGATGGTGTTAAAAGAGTTTAGGTCTCGATTAAAATTAATGGCTAAAATTGTGTTTATGAGGCATTTGAAGTAGTCCTTATATTAACGTTTGTCTAAAATAAATATGCTAAATTTGTAGTTAATAATGACCCTTTGGATCTTTGTGTTATGTGTGTCGTGCTAGATACTTCGCTAGTGTCTCGAATGTGCAGGGCTTAGACACGGTTAGGTACTTGAAAATGAATTTGAATTAATTTACATATGAATTTTGTTTTCTCATATATATGTCGATATGTTTGATCCTTGACTGCATGTTATGTACCATGCTTCTTAGAAATGTTTTATCCTTGACTGGATTTTGATTATATGATTACTACTATTCTAACCATGCTTCTTTGAAATATAAAGTTAATATAATTTTAAGTCAATCTTAATTAAAAGCGTTATAGACATTTGAACCATTTGCGATCGGTGATCAAGTTTTATGGACAAAACTTCTTAAAATTGGAAAGTATGTAATATCCCGATATTTAAGTATATGTGATATTATTATTATTATTAGTGTTACTAAAGTATAAATATTTTATTATACAATTTGATGAATTAAATATGATTTAATAATTTGTAGTAACTAAGATGAGTTATTTTATAAATTATAATTGTGTTATGATGATTCGGTCCATTATAATGTAATTGAGGCTCAAGTAATTAATAGGACTGCAAACTTTTCTAGCTTAAGAGAAAATAATACTTCTTCCGTTCCAAATTACTTGATCATATAGCAAAAACATCTTGTTCCATTTTATTTGATCGTTTACATTTTCAATGCAACTTTTGGCTTTGAACTTAAAAAAAAACCAATTACTTTGTCTCCCAATATTCTTATTTTTATTGGTTGATAGTTTTATCTCTCCTTGAAAATAGTAAAATAAATTAGTTACTTAATAAAGTACTTTTTAACTACATGATCAAGTAATTAGGGATAGAGGAAGTATTAACCTAGACTCTATATATAACCTCTTAAAAATTTGATTGGGCAATAGCTTGACCATGTGATTGGGCAATAACTTGGAGTGTCGGTATACGTAAGTGATTCTCTACTTACTCTCCTTATTTTTATAATTATTATTGTCTATATGAAAATATATTTTGAAAGCCTTTATTATAATATTACTATGCAAACGGGATCGAGCCTTTCAAAAGTGTAATTGTGTACATGTGATATTTGAGATACTTTTGTGTTCATTAGTATCATTGTGATTGTATGATAATACATGTGGTGGGTTAAGTCTTGTGTTAATGAAACTATAAAGCTGACGGAGCGATCGGCAGCGTGAATTGATGGTATGACCCTCTCGACGGGATTATAGTCGTGGACCACTACCATTTGGAGTATACCCATGGACCCTCGGCAGGTATAGTCGTTGACCGCTTGGTGACGGGTATGATCGGTTTGGCCAACGTATGTTGCAACGGTTAAATGCAATGATGACTTGACGAAGGATTGTAATCTCAGTTACTTACCCACATGGCTATATTTTGTTGTTATACGACATATATTTGAGGAGTCATTATGTGAGTTTCTAAAGTATTTGTTATGTAATTTTCTGATTTTATTGGTTCATTGTTTGAGAAAGGTATTTATAAAGTTATATACATATATGTAAATATGAATTTTGACCCCCCGCCTTTATCCCCATTTCCAAAATATAAAGTGTAGAGTTGTGAAGATGTTTATTTTTCCGCTGATTATGTGAAGTATATATTCGATTGGCAGTTGGTTCACGGGTTTGTTCGGTCGAATGGAATTTGAATGTTCACGAGAGGTCTTGTAAAGTCAGTTTTGTAACATTTATTAAGTGGTAATTCTTGTGATAAACACTTTGTATCGACTATTTAGGATTAATAATAATGTATTTTGGTGTAGTTTGCTCAGCCTTCCGAAATGAGTAAAGCTTAGACCAAGCTTGGTTCGTGGCGTGTGACATTTCGAGCTAGTTTTGGGACGGGGTGTTATAGACATACCTTATGCTTCGGGTATAAGGTCCATAAAGTATGCGCCACGGCTGTGCGTCTGACACGATGTGTCATATATCTTGTGTGCTACTAACAAATGCCGAAGCTAATCGAGGCGAGAGAGCCACTGGGTGTAGTGAAGGCATCTTGAAGTATCTGTAATAACCCGTTCATTATAATATTACAGCCAGAGTATACTAGTTGCTCGGTGGATTATTTTGAGGAGAAATAAAAAATTTTGAAGTTAAATAATTGACAACACAACGAATCGGAATGGGTTGGTAGTAAATTTCGGTGTTAGAATTTTAAAGTTGCTTGTCGGATGGAAATGATATTAGTTGGGTGTTAATATAATTTGAGGTAGAAATGTTAATGTTTGGGAAGTTAGTTGTCGAGATAAGTTCGCTTGAGAAATTATCGATTGAATTAAAAGCAATCGGGTTTCACCTTACTCTAAAGCTAATGGGCCAACCGTTAACCCACAAACCAATAGAAGGCCCAAAAATGGGAGCCATCGGCCTCACTTGCCCGTGCCCATTACGATGGAGGCTCCCGCCACCCCCACTTTTAATTTCTTTCTTGATTTCTCTTGAATTTGCGAGCTTTGGACCTCAAATTTCTTGCGAGTTTCTCAAATCATCCTCTTGGAATTCAAGGTAAGAAGGTCGAAACTTTTTAGTATTTTGTGAGTTTCGGTTGAGTTGACTTTTTGTAGACTTTTTAATTTAATTTTATTACTCTGATCGATTCTTGGGTTCTAAATTAGTTATTCTTGGTTGAAATTTCTTGTTTTATGTGTAATTTCGGACGTTTTAAATTTCTTGACTTTTTGGAATTTGGGTTGACTTTTCTAAAATGTTGTTGAGGCGTATAAATATGTTGTGGACGCTTTTATTGTGATTGTTTTGAGGTGAAATTATGAGTATTAGGTTGTTGGAAGAATATATGTTGAAATTAGTTTTATTAGATTTTGAGTAGTAAACGGGCTTTGGGATTTGAGGTTGTTAGAAATGGGTTTAGTTAGTTGGAAAAGTTGATATTTTGGGTTAATTGAAATTGGTTGAAAATGTTAGTATTTTGGTTAAGGTGTTGACCGATTATGGGATTTAGTCGGGATAGTTGAAATTTGTCAATTTAATTGTCATTGAAACATAATTAGCAATACATGCTTAAGTTGTTAATTTGTAACTAAAATGGGTTGAAAAGTCGAGGAAATTTAATTAAGATAAGGGTTAAAATTGGCCGAGTAGTAATTGTAATTTCGGTGTTTTTGATTAGGCGGAGCGTGGGAAAGGCACTTGGATCGATTAGGCGGGGCGTTCGGTCCTTCACTTAAGGTGAGTCTTTATCTCGCGGGTGCTACTTTCGTGCCCCACTTTAGAATTGTGTGAACATGTCATTGTGGTATAATTGTGTGAGAATGATATACATGTCATTGTGGTATGAATATGTGTTATTCATTTGTATGAACCATGTTATGATATCTGCGATTGTATTCGGTGGTGTTGAAGATTTGCTTGAGGTAAGTAATAAGCAGGCTAAACTTATGTTCTTGTGATACGTGGCACTTTGTCGGCATTTTTGATTTATGTGGCTTTTTGTCGGTATTTGTTGTATTTTTTGTGGCCTTATTCGACCTTGTTGTATTACGTAGCCTTGTCGGCCTTTATGTATTTATGTGGCACTTGTCGGCGGTTGTGATTGATTTATAATTGTGAGATGTTTAATTTGTGCTTTGATATTGTTTGAGTAAGTAGTTGGTTGTTGGGAGGTGTTGGTTAGGTTATGTGACTTTGAGGTGACTTGAGTATTTGAAGATGACCCTATAGTTGGGATGATTAGGGTTAGGTGACTCTTCCTTGCGGGATATGTGGCGATGTTGGCATATACTTCGGTATAAGTGCGGTGAGATCTATTATCGTTTGCTATGTGCATTGTCGGTGTTGGCCCCTTATGCTTCAGTATAAAATTGTAGTGAATCTATTATCAACTTTGCTATTTGCATTGTCGTGTTGGCCTTATACTTCGGTATAAGTGCGGTAGAGATCTATTATCACGCTAGCATGTGCATTGTCGGTCTTTGGCACTTATCTTTCGGTATAAGTGCAGTGAGATCTATTATCGCCTTGCTATGTGCATTGTCGGTGTTGGCCTTGTGCCGGTATAAGTGCGGTGAGATACATTATCACCTTACTATGTGCATTGTCGGTGTTGGCCTTGTACTTTGAGTATAAGTGCGGTGAGATCACATTATCGACTTTCTTTATGTGCATTGTCGGTGTGGCCTTGGCTCTTAAATAATCAAGTGCGGTGAGATCTGTGCTCGCATTCTTGTATTGGGCGTAGCCGGTGTTGGCCTTATACTTTGGTATAAGTGCGGTGTGAAACTATTATCACTACGTATTGCATTGTTGGTGTGGCCTTATACTCACGGTATAAGGCGGTGTTTATCGGCCGATTGGTCCATTCTGAGGTAGGCAGTTGGCATGCGCGTTAGAGGTTGAGTATAGTTGTGGAGATATGAGTGATGAATGGTTTGATGACTAGAGTTATAAGTGATTTGTTGGAGTCTGTAATTTTATTACGGGTGATGGTGTGCTGATTGAGACTTTGTATTATATCTTGACGGGTTGTTTAAATTTTCTATGGTGTTGTATGATCCAGTTTTACTTATTTCGTTTATTGGTTATGGATATTGTCTTGATTATACTAGATGTTGCCATGATGAAATTATAGGTAGAGTTTCGGTTGGATTATTGATAATATTATGATTTTCTTGTGGTATCCTAGGTTGGTATAAATCGTTATACATCCTTTAAGGTTAAAAGTTGAGTTGGTTAATGGGTGAATAACTTTTGAATGAAACCTTTGGAAGTCTGAAATTATAAACCGGCGTTAAATGTATCTATAGATGATGTTGATGATATTTTATATATCTGATGGAAAATTAGTTAAGCATGTTAGTATATAAGGGGTTATGATCCCCAACATGACGTTGATCTGTTAATTGAATAAGTTAATCATTGATAATTTGAGATAATTCCGTGCTTAAGTTATGGTGATTTAAGATATCGTTGCTCGGTTGTATTAAGATAATGATCTGATTTTGGAGGTTAAGAAACATTTAGATATGCATTAGAGGTATGTGACTATAGTGGGTACTTTAAGGTGAACTAAGATAAGTGGTTGAGTTGTGTATCGCGGTTATGAGATATTGAGATATATGTTTGAAAGTCGTTGTATGTTTGAATTGTATATTATATAGGAAATTGGCTATACTCAGAAAGATAACAAATAGATAGATATCTCCTGTGATTAGGAGTGTATTGTGAGTAAAGTTGTTGGCGTGGTGTTGATTTGTAGGTCTTGTCGGAAAGCCTTTAAAAGGAAGATTTATCTTTGTAGAGAGGAAGCATATAAAATATAACTTCTTGGGTGATAGTGGATTAAATAGGTAAGGGTCTTGAATTACCCTTTTGTATGAGTGTTGGGTTAACTTACGAAATATTTGTGACCGCTCGACTTTTTAGGCGACTCCCCCATTTCAATGGGCGGGCGTTTATGCAGGTTGTTGCGGGATGGCCAGAGATGCATTGGCCAAATAGATGCGTACCCGTGGAGGTGGCGATGGTGGCAGAAGACCTCAAACTGATCCTTCTTTGTATCTTCTTTGGAATTTATGTTGTGCCATAATTATTGTTGTCTCGAGTTGTATTATTTTATTATCACGTTAAATGAAGTCATTTTTTATCGTTATCGATCGTTGGTGACTCTATTATTAGTTGTTGTGATCCAAGCATCCCGGGGGAGCAGCTTTGGGGAAGCGAATTAATTACAATTTTGAGTATCGAGCCTAGGTTTATATTTTCTTGGTGTCTTGTGTGTATTTTAAGTGTGTTGTTGTGTAGTGGTTCTGCGGTTTGAGTCCATTTAACCTCGAATTCGTTGTGGGAGGCAGCATGGCTAGAAGATTTCGTTGGTATGCGAGGTCTTAAGAACTACTTTGATTTTGTGTTGCCTTAGTGTTAATTGATTGAGATGTAATGAGGCCGATTATGTTAATATGACGATACGTTGAACTATATATATGTATATATTGAGATGCGTAGCGTTATAATATGGGAGATCATGATGGGTTGTTATATATATATAGTGGGTTATATTGAGCTTAAAACATGTTATGGTTTAGAATATGATGTATGATATCGAATATTATGAGAATATTTAAAATTATATAATCAGGAGGTGCCTTAGTAGTTATGTGGTGGTAGAGTGATAACGGGGCTTTATGGCGGGAGCTAATTAAGGATGGTTGTGATAATTTAATATCACGATATACTCGAGGTGGGTTGTAAAGGCCTCCGATGGGTTTATAAGTAAGGATAGATTAAATAAGATGTGTGATTATAAGAAATGTGAAGCATTAGGTTTGATCGAAATGTGATCGGTGGATCTGAATCATTTGAATAAGAAAAGAGTTTTTGAGTTCATTCGTTAATAATATTTAAGTAAGAGTCGGTGGTTAGTGGGTTATCTTTTGTGATAGTAATGATTATTCTTGAGGGTGTAAGCGTTGGGTTGGCGGCTGAAGATGAGATGTGGATGAATATGTTTGAGGATTTACGGGAGAGACAGAATTATATCTGGAAGTTATTAAAAGGGTTCCACTAGTGTGAAATCGAACTTGTTGATAAGTTGGTCTGGTGGGTGAACTCAAGGGAATTAAGGTTAGTTGAGGAGGATTTTGGTGACATGTACTTATGAGATTAGCATTTGATTGTGGTGTAAGATGTGATCTTTAAAACAATAAAGATTTAGTCTTGTATACTTGGAGTAATTGGGGATAAATAATATTGCGTGAAAATAATAAATAATATTGCGTTGTCTGTTGTGGAATATGGACGTGAGAGGATAGAGAAGGAGTAAGTCAGTGTTGTAATAAGATGAAAATGGAAGTTTAATCTCGGTGAATGATAAAGAGATTGTGATTTGGGTTGAGGTGGAATATTTAGGTGATGAGTTGATAATGCATTTAGTAGTACGGAAAGAGAATACATGTTGCTGAATAATGAGTTCGTAGTGGATAAATGGACTTATAATAGTGGAGAATTAAACAAAGCGGACTTATGGAGTTATAAACCTTGTGGGAGCTTAGTAATTGATAATGTTGATTGTGATTGAAGGAGTTGAATAGAAGTTTATTATAGGTTACGATTGGGGTATTATGAGAGGAGATAGAATAGAGTAGATAAGACTAAATTAGGGTGTGAAGTGTTGTGGTGCATGTTGAATAAACCATAAGATTTCGTGAGGTATAAAAGTCATAAGGACATAAATCAACAAGTTAATATTAGTTGTGGATTCAAGGTGAAATTGTTAACAAATGTGTGATAGTGAAATTTGGTGTTGTGATTGTGAGTCTTAGTAGTATGAGGGGATTGGCAATAATTTGAGGTGATATAAAGTGTGAGTGTAAAGTTGGGGTGGTAAAATAAAGGTATTATGATACTAGATAATAAGAAGTATTTGAAGGGGAGAGTTGTGGCAACAAGGCGAGTTTGAGTAAATTTCGAGGACGAAATTTTATAAGGTGGGTAGATTGTAATAACCCGTTCCGTACTAATATTACTGTAATAGTATACTAGTTGCTCGGTGGATTATTTTGAGGAGAAATAAAAAATTTCGAAGTTGAATAGTTAATGACACTTAGCGAATCCGGTCGGTATTTAGAATTTTAAGTTGTGTCGGATGGAAATGATATTAGTTGGGTGGTAATATAATTTGAGGGTAGAAATGTTATTGTTTGGAAGTTGGTTGTCGAGATAAGTTAAGCGAAAAGTATCGATTGAATTAAAAGCGATCGGGTTTCACCGTATAAGCTAATAGACGATGCGTTAACGTAAACCAGCGAGCCCAATGGGAACCGTCGTCCTCGCTTCTTGCGCCATTGCGATGGGCTTCCCCACGAAATTTCTTCTTGTTCTCTTCCATCTTAGAGCTTTGGACCTTAAATTTCTTGGAGAGTTTCTCCTGTCGTCCTCTTCGATTGAAGGTAAGAAGGTCGAAACTTTTGAGTATTTGTGAGTTTAAGCAGGTTAATTTTTGTAATTTGATTTTTATTGCTACAATCGATTCTTGGGTTCTAAATTAGTTATTCTTTACTTGAAATTTACGTGTTTTATGTGGAATTTCGGACGTTTTTAGAGACGTTGACTTTTTGAAATTTTGGGTTTGACTTTTTCTTAAATGTTGTTGAGAGTATAAATATAGTATTGGACCTTTATTGTGATTGTTTGAGGTGAAATTATGAGGTTATAAGTTGTTGGAGGAATATATGTTGAAATTAGTTTTATTAGATTTTGAGTAGTAAACGGGCTTTGGGATTTGAGGTTGTTAGAAATGGGTTTAGTTAGTTGGAAAAGTTGATATTTTGGGTTAATTGAAATTGGTTGAAAATGTTAGTATTTTGGTTAAGGTGTTGACCGATTATATGGGCTAAGTTGGGAGTTCAATCTATTACTTACCTCAAGCAAATCTTCAAACGCCACGAAGCTGTCGCATAATCATAACATGGCTGCTAAAATGAATCACGCATATTCATTACTACAATGACATGTATATCATTCTCCACGTAATCATCACCCAACTGATGACATGTATATCATTCTCCGCATGTCATTACCGATGACATGTTCTGATTTAAAGTAAGTGCGTAAAGTAGCACCCGTGAGATAAGTACTGCGCTACGCTGGTACCACAAAACCATGACAAGCGATCACTGCTTGCTCCTTTCCACGATCAACGCCTAACAAAAAACACCCGAGAAAGTATAATCAAAACCTACTCTTATCTTGCGTTCTAGAAGATACACAACCAACTTTTGGTGAGCGATTCCTAAGCAGTCATAATGTGGATAAAACAACGAAATAGCAATACGTCGGGCCTTCAATCGGTTCCCATAGAATTCCACCTTATTACTTTAACATTTCATATCAACTTATAAGTCATTTAGTGACCACAAGTCCATAATTAACAACTATGCTCCAAAATAACAATTACAACTCAACATAAATCGCACTTTTTCAACCTAACTCCACTTGAATTAATTATAAATCACACAATTCTAACACTACAATAACTCTGATAAGGTCCCTGATATAACCCCCCCACACATTTAAAGTCTTATAAAATATATATCAACAGTAAAAAGTCAACTATAACCTAGAAAAGTCAACCCAAATCTGCGTGCTCAAACAACACTCTAAATCATGAATTACTCGCTTATATACATTCGCTTTATATGAACTTAGAAGCTTGTCCCTTAAAATTTGAGTTATGCAAAAGTCAATATTTAAAATCAACTCGAGCTACATCTTAAATACACCGAATTTGTAGGGGAAAGATGATGGGAAGCCTTAATAATAATCAACGAGGATCTTAATAAACAAAATTGAAGAAATGGAAGAGAAAAATTCTTGTTTGCTAAAGGGAGAGTCTCGGCAGAAATCTCAGAATGGAGGGAGATGGTTTGTGTTTTTGTGTTGTGATATTAGAGATGAGAGATTGGTGCCAACCGCCCAAGTCTTAGGAGTATGCGAGTTTATGCCATTTTTAAGTGAATCGAGGTTATCGAAACGACTTGCTTGGTCTAGCTTATTCGAATTATCTCAAACTCTTACTAAGTATAAATGTAATTAGAAACAAATAAATTTTACAATTAATATTATTATCCAAAATTAATCGGAGCAGGTTGTATACAAATATGATATAAAGATTGAATTTTATATTTTGGAGTAGGTTAATGTGGGTTATTGGTATTTGGGTTGTTGGGTTGATGTGAATGATGGGGGAAGGGAGGGTGGCGATTTAGGGAGTGATGGTGAGGCGGTAGGTGAGTGGCGTAGGGGGGTGGTGATGTTGGTGTTTTGGTTCGTGGATGATGGGGTTGAGGGTGGGGGTGGGGATAGGGTGTGGGGGTCAGGGGAAATGAAATAGGTTTTATTTTTATTTTTATTTCTTATAAACATTTGAATTATTATTAAAAGTCACCCACATATTATATTATTTCAAACTTTGCCAAAAAGGCTAACATATGTATCATTACTATTTTACCCTCGTGTTAAATGAGTTTTTATTAATTTTATTGATAAAATATATTTAGAGGCAATCGACAAGATGATAGTATTAGGGAAAGTTAATGAATGAGCGTGTGAGGAGGCGTAAAAGTCGGGCATAGTTTAGGGGAATAAATTAAGCCTTAGATTAAATGTTGAGCATCTGAACCGTCAGATATTTTAGCCTGGCTTAGCGCTCGAAATGAAGTAGGCTGACGTGTAGGGTTTATAGGTCAAAACTTATTTATTTATTGACCTCGACATTTCAAGCATTTGCGTTAATTTAGCGTATCTTTGGAAACCACTTCTTGGTTTTAAAGTTAGGTTTAATTAATATAAAGCACTGCTTTATGAAAAATTAATTCGGGTGCTTGAATCCGAGAACCTATTATTATATTCACTAAGCAATTTAATTAGAAGTTCGGGTGAACCTAATCAATACGTGTCGTCGTGGAATTGATTATAAAAATTTAATAAATTTATAAAATTAAATTTTATTAATTTAAATTAATTAAATTTTCACTATCTGACGTAATACTTTGTCTAGGGATAATAATGGAATGGTTAAGGTTTTCTTCGTGACTATAAACATGGTAGGTGCTGGCTCACATCCATGACCATACCTATATCTGCAAGCATTTAGTAATATACACCTAATTAAGGTATTCACTTTAAGGATTCGGCAACTCATCATTACTATGGGTTAATAATTGTTCAATCCAATGTAGTCTGATGAACACATTTAATGCGAGAAGCTGAGCACTGAAATAGATGTTGCAAAACCCAAAAAAGTCCAAATTTTTATGCTGTGATTAATTAAGATTTGTCTCGAACGCATAAATGATACAACATGTTGCAATTTTATGCCAACGAGGCAACGATCGAAAATGGACCACCTGTGGAGCAGATTGAATTTTGACATGTAAGGACCACAAAAGCTCATGCTTTATATCAAACACCGCCTAGAAAATTGTCTCTTACTTATTTTCAAAATATCAAACACCATACTGAAAATGGTCTCTTACTCATACTTTATCACTATCATTATTAGTAGGATGTAAATGAATCGAAGGTTTAATTGGATTCGAAGTTTTCGCTTCGAAGTAATTAGATTCGAAATTCGGTTTTAAGGATGAAATGTAAAGAGGCGAGCGTTGGCGTCGATATTCGGCCAATTAAGGACGAAAACTGAACATGTTAGGCTAGACATGTTTCTTTGAGTTTGTACCAAATATTTTAACCTTAGCTTTTAAACCTTCGCTTGGTTTTGGCTGCATAATCATGACCCGCCTCTCTAATATATTCGGTCTCCATTCAAGAGTGATCCTATAGCCCGTAAAAAAAATTCGTTATAAGTGATTGTTTAACATTAATGTAACTTTTTACATTAAAATTTATTTTTAATCTCACAATATTATTTTTTCTATTGATTGATAACTTTTCTCCTTGTGAAAATTGTCTGTCAAATAATATTTTAATAAAATATTTTTCTTTGAAATAATCATATAAATTAAGACGGAGAGAGTAATAGGCTTTTAGGTTTCCCCTCCCATATATAAACCCACGTCCACTGCAAATGTGAGACCATATTCACTCTTGCTTTTTTCTTGTTTTTACCAACCTGTCACTTAAATATTCCCTGCCAAAAATAAAACTTAATCATAATTATTATGCCTTTCTTGCTAATTTTTTCTATGATATGGTTTGGAGCAGACATCTTACTTGAATTATTCGTTATTTGTTTTGTACTTATGAATTTGAATTCGATTTTAATTGAACATATATATATTATTTTGAATTTGGATTTTGATTTTGATATTAGTTTGATTACCGTTTGGCTTTATTAATTGACAAATTAAAGATTCCATAATTTAATTAATTAAATTTCATATAATAACAAAGCTCATATGATGAACATAACAAACTCAATGAATAAAGACCCATTTACTCGAAACATGATATAATAAGCATTAATCTTCAATGGATTCAGAGTTCCCTTTATATAGTATTTTGAAAAGGCCCGCACGGGTAGACATCAGAAAGAATATCGGTTGATATTTTTCATATTCCTACAATAATATTATTTCCATGCAAACAAATATTGTCCTTAGTTCCTTTCAAATATTAATTATTATCACATGATCCTTTCCGAAAACTTTGATACTACTTAATCATCAAGTCACACAATCGCCACCTTCGAAAGTAAAACAGAAAACCATAAGACCATCTTCAATAAAATAATTCGTCTAAAATATTTTTATCTTGCGTCAGCATTATTCGCCATAAATATTGCTCGAATATCTGTAATACTTTCTGGCTCTGATAGAATGTTTAAAAGTAATTCTATTTTCTCTTTCATCATTACTATTAATACATACTTGATAACGTATATATCTTGAAAAATGTGATAAAAATTTGTCAATTTAAACAAAGTTGTCTAATTATGATATTGAAAAATAAAATATTTGGTAAATTTTATTTATTAAAACTTTATCGATGTAATGCCAAAGAAAATTTTATTATTTATTGAAGGATCTGAAATAAAAGCTGCTGTAGAAAATTTCTTAGTCTATAGGTTTATCAAATCCGAAAGAGATCGACTATCCAAATTACTTGAATTCCACTAGCGTTTGTTGGCCGATTTGTGAGATGTCTTCTTTAACTGACTTGATTTGGTCTTGATAGAAGCTTGGTATGACACCGGCTTGACTTGAGCTTGACTTGAACTGACGATTGATTTGAGAAAGGCTTTGGATAAAGAGCTCATAATTTGGACTTGGATATAGTATCATTTGGATATGTATCTGGTCTTGGATATGGTCGAGCCGGGGAGCCTTGGCGATGTTCCCGTGTTGGGCGTGTTGGACTTGATCTCCGGTGCATGTGAGCTTGGTGGACTTGCGCAGGGTGCACTGGAGTGTGAGTCTTGACACTTTTTTAGGGTGGGACTTAAGAGGATGTTCACAGGTGGGACTACTGTGGGCTGTCTTTAGTGCTTGCTGTGGGGCTTAGTAGGCTGTGCTACTTGTGCTTTAGTGGGACTTTGTGGCGAGGAGGCTACTTTGTATTTGTGATGATAGAACTCTAGAACAACAAGGCTGTATGGAAGTGATAACAAGCAAGGTTGTTGAAGCCCGATATGCGGCTCTTTTCTTTGTACTACGGTGGCCTTAGCGGTGTTGTTTTAGAGTGGGACTTATTAAGATTTGACGCTACTTGAGTTTTTAGCTTTTTACTAGAACATAGCGACTTGTTGTTGTAGTGATGATCGGTATGGTGTTGAGTATCTGACCTTGTTAATGATACTAATCCCCATCCCCAGTGAGGCAGGGCTTTAGCGGCGTGTTTCACACTGGGAATTAAACTTGATGGTGCGAGGTTTTCGGTGTTCGTACGAGATTTATGAATAATGGGGAGTGCTTTTGGCTGAGC
>JADFUC010000917.1:0-73076 GCA_019722365.1 Lithospermum erythrorhizon
ATCAGTGGCGCTGATTCGGTGCATGTGCTGCGAAATTCATCACCGGAGCTCAGCTCTCCTCGTCGTAAAAATCTACTCTTTCCCGTTTCTTTACTTCCCTGCGATATTAGCCTCTCATCTTTAATAGCTGCTGACTCCAAGGTACGGCCAAAATTGCGGTTGCGTTCCCATAAGCTATTATTTCACCGTGCTACGATATCGGCTCGGCTCAGTACAGCTTGCATCTGCCTTTAGCACCGCTTTCCCTTCGACTCAAAGCATACTTACGCTACTACATTCGCTTTCCCCGGGTGATATTCGATAGTCACATCGTAGTCGCTGATAAACTCCATCCATCTCCTCTGCCTCAAATTCAGGTCTCTTTGCGTCGGTAGGTACTTCAGACTTTTGTGATCAGTGAAAATCTGGCATCTAACCCCATACAAGTAATGCCTCCCATAAGCTTCAAGCGCCAAAAACAATGTTGCCAACTCAAGATCATGCGTTAGGGTAGTTTCTCTCATGGCTTTTCAAAAACTGTCTAGAAGCATAAGCAATCACTCTCCCATTACGTCAACGAGGCAATGACCACAGTGCGAGCATCGCATAGATCATGAAAACCTCGGACCGGATGGTAGAGCTAAAACCGGTGCAGTAGTCAACTTCGCCTTCAACTCCTTGAAACATCTCTCACAATCCTCATCCCAAATAAAGGGAACACCTTCACCGTCCCTTTGTGGTCATCGAATTACTTGTCGAAGTCTACGATAAACCTCTTATAATACCCGGCAAAACCCAAGAAACTCCTCGCATAGTTACACTCGTAGGTAAGCTCCCAATTACTCCGGCCTCCCATTCGAGGTCACACAAATGTCTTCACGGATATAACGTAGCGAAGCGTACTTTCTCAGCAAAATTCACATTTTACTAAACTTAGCGTACGGTTGGTGTTGTCTCGATGTCTCGACCACAGTCATGAAGTGTTTTTCGTGCTCCTCCTCATCACTCGAGTAGATCAGGAATATCATCCAATGAACACAATCACAAATTTATCCGGGGAACTCCCCAAACACGCGGTTCATTAAATCCATGAGTGACTGCTTTGGTGCATTAAAAATCGACTAGCGGCATTACTATAAACTCATAGTGCCCGTACGGATCAGCTGATTTTTGGAGCGTCACCCTCCTTAATCCTCAAGCGGTAGTACCGGATATCAAATCAATCTTCGAGAATACTCGGCATCCACTCAGCTGGTCCAAATAAAATCATCTATCCTCGGCAGCGGATAAGCGGTTCTTGATGGTCACTTTGTTCATTGCTGTATTCGATACACAACCTCAGCGTACCATCTTTCTTTTCTAAATAAATGGGTACTTGCAGGCTTACTCGATGCAGAAAAACCCTTATCAAGTAGTTCACACTTATTAGTCTTCAGCTCTCTCGGCTTCTGCTGGAGCCATTCTACTCTGTGGCGCAATAGAGATCGGTGTGAAATGCAGGAACTACCTCAATCGCTTGAAACTCCACTTCTCTGGTAGTAACTCTGGAAACTCCTCGAGAAAAAACATCGACATACTCAAGGACCACCCCGCGCATCATATTTGCTATCCTCTCTCTCTCCATATCGATACATTACCCCGAGATACCAACCTGACGCTTCTTGCATCCAACTTCACGGCCTCAGAGTGCGAAATAAAAATTGTTGGTAGAATCTTCTATGTCCCTCAAACACAATATCAGGTCTACCGGACTTTCATAAAAATAATCTCACGGAGGTGGCGGTCAATTTGGCGTGATCTCTTTCCCAACTAGTCCATTCCCCGAGATAAGATCAAAATCTACCAATTCAAGCGGAAGTAGATCCACAAGTAACAATTGATTACTCACTCTTAAAGGGACAATCTCTATATACATATCTAACCTCGGCCGACCTTCCAGCTAGTGTCATAATATTAAGGGAACAAGTAAAGACTCACGACATAAAAAAGGTAAGATATCCACAAAATCCGAAATAAAGAATGGTAGCTCCAGGGAATCAAAAAGTACCTAGCCTCTACTATATCATATAACAAAAATGTACTGTCCACGACCCTCGGAGTATCCGGTGCCTCTATTTGAGAATAACGGCATTGATTTGGCCTCTGCCGGCTTACCGCTCCGGCTACTTCTGAGTCTTCCAACTCAGCCTTGACCTCCGCGGCCTCCAAATCGTCCTCCTCTGCTCCCATGATACCCTCCTCCCGTAGGCATGTTGGTTAAGATGTCTAGGCTGTACACTCTAGAATCTGAGGACAATCTCTCGCAATGTGTCCAGACTGCTGACATCGAAAGCAAATCATCTCTCTCTCCCGACAATCCTGCATTCATATTTACATTTTTCCCCTGGCTGGAAACACATCAGATGTCACTGGAATACAGTGACACCCCTTTGAGATCCACGGATCATGGTATACCGATGCAGGAAGAAGGTGAGAATAGCTGGGCGAGTGGGTGCCCAGAAAGCGACTGCGAAATTTGGAGGAGTCGGTGAAAAGGTCCTCCTCTGGAACCTCGAACTAGATGATCACATCTTGGCGCCTCTTGTAAATTGCCTGCTTCGACCTACGGCCTCGAGGCTTAGCCAATTCCATCTCTACTTTCAATGCAGCGTTCCTCAACTCATGGAAACTGGTGAAAGTCATCAAGGATATATGGTGGCGAATCTCCCATATCAACCCATCTCGGAATCTGTGAATTCTCTGCTCCTCAGTCGGGTGTACAGAGTAGAGCCGAGGCTGACATAACTCCTTCATCGCCTCTCGTACTCCTCAGCCAGTCGATCACTGCGAGGAGTCATCAAAATCGAATCCACATCACAAAAGCAGCCATATGGGTACTCATACAATAATTCTCTCTGACAGTGCTACAAAGCGCTCCCAAAGTCACTGGTCCTCCCCTACATGATCAAAGTAGTCCATAATATTATTCAACTTAAGATCTAAATCTGAGAAGTCATTAGCAATTTCATTACATCATTTCGTATGTTCATAAATTAAATCACTAGCACCAACATTCCAAGATGATGGCAATCAATAATAACATACGTACATTTCAAGAAAAGCGCAATGTCTGTGACAATTACTCAAACTTTACTCTATCAAGCGACAATGGCGACATCACAACTCAACAACTAATCAACTCCAGCAACTTTACAACTCGACAACTCAATATAAGTGGATTTCTACAACTAATCGCATATAATCAACCTCAACTTCTGAGGAGAAACTTATGCCCGTCGACATAAGTTATGACGAATTATGCTGGTCTGAAAAAAACCGCTTATACCGAGGTATAAGGAAAATACGGACAATACAACTAAACAAACACCGTCAACTCGTATACAACTCTTCTAATACATTCGACATAACCTCCAAAACGCCTATACATTCATGAGACCGAAACAACCCAGCAACTCTGACCCACAATGCATATTCAGCATATAATTTAACAATCACATACATACATACATACACATACACACATATCCGTAATCAAGTAGTTAATCAACACCCGTGAGATAGATACTCACCTCGTACCTATATAAAAACTCGGCACTTAATCCGCAATGACGGACGCTCGCGATCAACTCCTAAACAAGCATTCAAAATTATAATTACTACTTATAATATACAATTAGTAATATAGCATTCTAATTATATATTCTCCCAAAATAATAGCGAAAGTTCCCATTATAACATTACTCAACTTTAAGTTCACAACTTTCCATTTAATGATTGAGTTCAATTACTAGTTTAAAGAAAGCCATAAAGTGCCGATATTACCAACTAATCATCCATTTTAAGCATCATTAATCTCAAAACCATTTAACTTCTCAAACTTACAAAACTCATTTTATCCTAATATTCTCTAATCACATATAAATCACAACCTTCACCCCAAAACAATTATAATAAAAGTCCAAGAGTACACTTATACCATATTAATACCGTTTTGAAAAAGTCAACAAAAGTCAATGAAAGTCAACTATAATTCTCAACACATTTCAACCCCATAAATTGATTGTTATCACCTCTTATACCATAATCTAAGCTTAGATGGCGATTCTATACCATTATCAACTTCAAAACCCAAGGTCAACTCAAGTAACAAAAAGTCAACATCCTCGAGACTACTTGAAATACTCCAAAAGGTTAGAGCTTTCTTACCTTAAGCGTAAAAGGATAGTGGGGAAAACTCTCCAAGAATTTAGGGCAAGCTTTCAAGATGAGGAAGAAAATGGAAGAAAAAAATCAAGGAAAGTAGGGAGGGGGTTCGGCCCTTTTGGGGAAGAAGAAGGGAGATTTGGGGATTTGGATGATGATGAATAGTAACATGGGAGTTGGTGCAAGATATTTCTAGAGTTGTGTTTGAGTCTCGTTTGGTTTTCGGTTTAGTTTCTCGTCTCGGTTTAATAACACAACTCGAACATAAACTTAACTTCTACCCCCAAATAATATTATAATAGTATACGGAATGGGTTATTACACCAAAGGACCTAAGAGATTCATGCACCTTAAGGACCCACACGTGAGCAAGCAAGCATCTCGATTGACATATTCTTCGATGATTAAATCAAAGTTGATTTCACGAGATTGAAGAAGAAGCTGAGCGGATGAAGGTTCAGTGGGAGCTAGTTCACTTACTTTCTGAAATAAGTTAAGTAATTGATTGAACAAGGTAATTCTTGTTTTACAATCTAATTGTTAACTACATTATATGGATGTGTAATTCATTCATATAGTAATTTATTTTTCACAGTTGGTTGAAATAATAAATCCCAAGGCAAGTCTATAGTTTCTAGAGAGGCAACCTGTAAGTGTTGACAAGAGAACCTCTTCAAGTCTAGAAATGTAAGATAGCTAATATTCATAGTCGGATCTTTCTTGGTTTGGAGCCTTCAGCATGATGACAGTGATTGATTGATGATCGATTTTCTTGGATCATGGAGCTTGTAAGTCTAATCAATCTTATGGGCTGTCAGTTTGCATAATTGAGGAGCTGATTTGACCAATTGCAAAATCATAGAAGATATGTATATCTGTGTCCTATGAATTTTGTTTAAATTTGTTGAATTTTAGCTATTCTTAGACACAACATTAATATAACTATATATGTTATATGAGTTGTATTACTTTGACTATGTCAAAAGTCTACCTTAGCGGGGATAATACTTGGCGTATGTTAGGTGACACGGTAAGTATAGTAGTAGATATTGAAACCTTTAAATCCTCTCCATCTTAGGCAAAAGCGGAAGGCAAACAGTTATTGTGAAATTTTCATGTGATTTTGTTGCGGAGTTTTGTATTTCTATTTAGCATTACGGTGAAAAGGCAAATTACGGTTTGATTTCCATTTAATCTATTATGATGTATTATAATATTAGTAGGAAAAGGAATGAAGTTTAGAATATAATTTCTATCAAATTGTTTTTATTGAGTGTATTTGGAGCATTGATTTATAAACTTCAATCTAAAAATATTCTACAATATTTCATTTTAAAAAAAAACCTAGAAATAAATAAGATGAGATCTTATTTTGAATAAATTTAATTGATAATACAAGATTTGTGATGTTAATTATTATAATTAGAACTATAGTACATATTGAATTGTGAAAATAAGAAAGTAAATATAAAGAAGTAAATATGGTTGACTCATATTTAAAAAGGGGGCATAATAGTCTAATCAATTTTTTGAGACTGGCATTTAGCAAATTTGAAATCGGCGTTTTGCAACTCCCTAATTATAATAACCCACCAGTGTTATTTTCGTGGTAATTGTATTGGTAATTCATAACCTACTAGTGTCATAATTAATATAATTATATTAATACTCATAATCAACAAACGGCTTAATCAAGGTAATTATATTCATACCACATTAGCCCCTAATGATATTATCATGGAAAATTTTATATTGACATCTCATATTTAACAATGTCATTATCGTAGTAATTATATTGACACTCTATAATCCAACAACGATGTTATTATGGTAATTATATTGATACCCCATAACCCATCCATAACAAAATAATAACCAAGGTAACAATAAATCCAAAATCATACTTTACAAACCTATAGTACATATTGAATTGTGAATCACTTAATTATAATGATAATTTTCTTTATTAAACCATAGACACATTTACATCAATCTATATTATTGAATCACTTAAATTCATAATCTTTATCTAAAACCTATTCAAATCAAATTTGAACCCATGATAGTCAAATTATAAATTGTCAGAAATAATATGTAAAATATAATCCTAAAAGTATTTACCCTGATGTAAGTAGAATCTTGGGAAATAAGAATAACTCATTCTGTTGTGAAATCATCCAACCTACATCCTAACATCATACTCATTTTCTTCTAACTAAAAATTGAAACCAACTTCTTCAAAATTATGTCTATAAAGTCTTAACGAATTCTTCAATTCATATTTATGATTATGTATTATGTATTGGCTAGATTTTTTGGGTTCGATAGTGGGGGATGGGGATTATGATTCGGTTTTAATGGAAAGCATAAATTGAGGGGAACTGTTGTTGGGATTAATTGAATTAACGGGGAATGGTGGTGGTGTTTAATTGTTTCCTTTATTGACAAAAGGGGCGGGGAAATGACTATATTAACCTTCTTAAGTAGAAAGCTTTAAGTATTCCTTAAGTCTCTAAGTCATACTCATTAATATGAGTTATGTATTTTTATATTAATTAATTTTATTCTTATTTAAATAGTTTAAACATCTTAAATATAATAAAAGGTTAAATACTGGATCATGACCCTAAAAAGACAACCACCTTGATTTTAGGCCTTTAAATAAGGTAAAAATATGTATTGATTTGAAAGGTTCAACTTTAAAATAATTTAAATCAAACTTCAAGCTTTTTTTTTAGAATTCGATCTAGTGGAACTAGTTTATAGTTTTTCAGTCTTTTATCTTAATTTTTCACATATTAAACTTTATTTGTATGTTTTCCTAGGCAATTGGCTACTTTCGCCTCGAACCATTTTTTCGGCCGGTTTCGTCCTAGAACCATATTTCCCGCCCGTTTATGTGAGCCATATTTTCGGCCTGGGGCCAGTATTTTCGTTCGACCGAGACCTTATTTTCGGTCCTTCGGCACAGGATCATATTTTCGATCCGTTTCAAAATATGATCGGCCGAAAGCTGGCATATAGTTTCGGATCGAAGCGGTATGATCAGTGCGAAAAGGACCCAAAATAAGGTCTGGATCGACCCGGAGCTAGACGAAAAATATGAGTCACGGAGCAGAAAAATAAGGTCCGGGTCAAAACGGGCCGAAAATATGGTCTCGGGTGAAACATCCGAAAATATGGTTCGGAGGCGAAACTTGCCGAAAGTATGGTCCCGGGTCAAAATTGACCAAAAATATTGTCGGGTGGCCCGGCCAATAATATAGTCTCGGGCAGATAGTCTCGAGCATAAAATAAAGGTCCCCAATTGAAGCGGAAAATGGATTCCGAGGCGTAACTTGTTGAAAATAAGGTCACCGAATTGGCTGGCGAAAAATATAGGCATGGATCGGCGAAAATATAGTTCAGGAATTAAAGCGGGCGAGATATGGTTTTTGGGGTCAAGCGGGCGAAAATATTGTGCGAGGCGAAAGCGAGTGAAATAAGGTACCATGTTGAATCCAGTGAAAATATATAGTTCGAGTCGAAGCGAGATGGAAAATATGAATTCCGGATCAAAACGGACAAAAAATATGGTTCCAGCGGGAAACGGGACGAAAATATGGCGTTGGGGTGAAACATGCCAATAATATGGTTGCAGGCGAAAGCGGGCCAAAATGATGGAATTGACATGAAATTAGAATTAGAATTCTTTTGTTTTTGCTTGAAATTGATGGTAATATATTTTGTAGTAAATGTTACCGGTCGATATTCAATATCAAATATCCGTCCGATAGCATACTCGGATATATACGGACTGGACGATAACCTTTTCGGTCAAAAAATCGGATCCGGACCGGAACCGGTAGTTACGGGCGGGTACCCGATCCGGTACGATAATCCAAATCAGAAAAGCTGAAAAAGTGAAAAAAAAAATTGCAATCCTCAAAATCTACACCCTAATTGTAAATAGCTCAAGAATTGAAAAATAAACTTCTGGGTTTTCAAGTGATGAATTCAGATATTAAAAATTGGGAATTCATTTCAAGTTTTCTTGTTCAAATGTATAAACAATATTTTCTAACCAGAACAATAATTAAATTAAAAATCCTACCTTGAATTTGAAAATAACACATGCAGAAAAAAGCTTGAACTAATTACTTCAATTCAAGGTGGTAGTAGTTTGGAAGGGCAGGGGTGGCTTGGTAAAGATTTATCCAAAAGCTAGGTGCAATTTCTCCAAGAAAAATGTCAACAAGTAGCTATACTAGATTTAAGAACATTTTAGAAAGAGTTAGTGTTGATGGGGTTGAGGAAGAAGGTTACATGGATTCAGGTTGGAGGGATGGAGAAGCTACAATAGTTATGGCCATATGGAGGTGGGCCGATGATGTGGTGTTGCCGTGTTCCCGGTGTTGGTGATGAATGATGATGGCTGATGAGGGATTGGAAAGGGAGGCGGGCTGGGTGCATACCCGGGATACTTTAGCAGTTTTCGGTCGGATCCATCGGTTGCCAATCCAAATAAAATACCGTCCGTTTTGTTATCGGATGAATAAAGTTGCGGACCCGGTCTCGAGGCGGTTTAGGATTGCCCGGCCCAGCGACTTCTGAGGCGGTTTAGGATCAAATCCGGCCACTAGCAGTACTAGTATTTTGTGAGACTTGGAATTCAAAAGATATTCTAATTCCAATTCTATATATTACCAAATACCAAAATCTTATTTGGAATGGGAATAAATTCAATTCAATTCAATTCATGGCTCACGCACCATGTGTAGAGGTTTAGCTTATAACTTATTGATATCTATACTATATATAATGTATAAGGGGTGGATTAGCGTTCTGAAGTGAAGCCAAATTAATGTGGCTCTTATTTTACCACTCTGATAAATTTTTTTATTTAATTTTCATAGTAACTTCTTCATGGGTAACGCTAACAAGATAAATTCTCCATGGCTTACTACTATAAATATTATCTACTCGTAATACTCCGTAATTATCACCCCCAAAAAAGTTTTTCCACAGTCCTCTATCTTTATTTTCTTCATGATAACTTTTCATCTTATTTCTTTTTCTTTCTTTAAATTTATTTTTCATTATAATTTATTATAAAAATAATAAAATAATTCTTGCTGTCTGGTATGCACATATAACTAGTTTAATATTAAATCAAAACCTGTGTATAAAAGTGGTTTTGGAGTTCTCTACTAACATTTGGAGACATATATTACTTTTCTTTTGTATTACTTACTACAGATATAACACTTAGCAATTTTGTATTCATAATTTGTAATACTATTAATCATACTCTTCAATGTTAATTTACAAAATATATATATATATATATATAAATCCAAATCAATTGAGCTTCAACTCATAGTCAATTCGAGCACTGTTGATTTACCATATCCATTTGACATCTCAATTTAAACACCTTTTTATACCATAAGAATACATTTATAAAACGAGAAATACATGTAATTACTTTTCAAAACAACAAACAAACAATAATTATTTGAAACAGGGACATTTAAATGTGGGTTCTATACGATATATAGAAAAATATTGAAATTCATAATTTCAAAAATAAAACTATCAAAATTTAAAATTAAATAATATTTTTTGAGATACTTCTTTAGCATGTGGTTGGTAGATTTATGGTTGAAAAAAAAATAGATGAGTTTTTACTGGACCTTGAATTGTTGGATGAGTGGTGATTGAATTGTTGAATGAGTTGTGGTTGGATGATGATTAGTGAAAAAAATAACTGAGTTTTTGTTGGACCTTAAAACACTCATTGATGATTTTTTTTTAATTGGTTTTAGTGATGATGAAAATTTTGATCAGTGTTGCTCATCTTCATCACTTTGACCACTTCCTTTTGTAGCCTGCAGTTTTTCAAATCAATGATATGTGGCCTTCCTACATTTGCAACATGTCCTGTGGTCCTTTGGACCTTGAGTTTTGGTTTTTTGATTTTTGAATATTGTAATTTGCCCTCATTTAGATTTTGATTGAAATGGGAATTGGTGATGGTGAATGTCAAAACTCAGTAATTGTTTAGGGAATTGTTGTTGGGGTGGTAAAAAAGAAGGTAGGTGCAGGGGTAGTGGAGACAGTGAGTGGGGTGGTGGAAAAGATGATGGATGGGGAAAGTAATATGGGTTAAAATAAGTGATCTAGACTAGATATATATAGATTCAGCGAGTGTACGGACATGGGCCATCCAATTCAATATCGCGTTGGATCCGTACTAGAGTAACCTAATCACAGTTGTCAAGGGACACGTGTCGCGCATACAACACTCTAGAGTAAGCCCAGTACAGGCCTTGTACTATGCCTATAAATACCAGTACTATTTCACCATTTGAGGTAATCTGAAAATTCTTTTCTTAATACTTATCCTCTCCCTTGATTCGCTACTAACTTAGGCATCGGAGTGTTTGTGGTCGTACACCGACCACACTTTTAGGTCTAAACGGCGACTCACGAGGATCTTTCACTCGCCCAAGGCAAGGCGATCGCAGACCAAGGAGGAAAACAGTGGTGAGTCCGGAGATGGTTGGCTCAACAATACCAGCAGTCCAGAATCCAACATCTGGAAATATGACAAATCAAATGGCATCGTCTGTGGGGAACGCTAGTCAAGTTCCTCAAAATCAAAATACATCCGAGCACTCACCCATTGAAATCCCAGTGGGAGAGGTAAACCAAATCTTAGAAAAAGATAGGCTTGTTCGTGAACAAAGAGATACACTCGTTGTAGAGGTAGTTCACGCAAACGAATATATATCGTGAGAGTCATATACAACTGATGACCATCCATATACACCAACTTATAGTCTACTATACACATCCTCCATGTTCTTAGAATATGGGGATACTTGGAGTCATTCTTATGCACCATCAATGGTGCAACAAACAATACCTAGAGCAGATCCCAATGCAGTTATGTTACAAAAGCTTCTCCAGGCTTAGAAGAGGGAATTTGACGAATTCAAATAGACGGTGCTAGCCTCCTTACCAGGAAGAGCGAACCGTGATGTGCCTCAAGCAGTAATGCCATTTACTGCTCGGTTGAATGTTGTGCCTATACCAACAGGGTTTATTTTACCCCAATTTACACAATATAATGGTATTGGCGACCCTCATAAGCACTTGAAGGGATTTTTGGCCCAGATGACTATTACAACGAATGATATGGATATTTATGCAAAAGCATTTCCTAATAGTCTGACTGGGGCTGTATTGGATTGGTATATGGAGTTACCAGCGAATTCTATCGATTCTTATGCTAGTACAGCGGAGGCTTTCATCGCCAAATACAACACATCCATTACCAATAAGCAAGATGAACGAGATTTAATGGACTTGGAGCAGGGGCCACACGAGTCGCTCAAAGACTTCCATGAACAGTATAAAGCCATTCTGAGCAAAATCCCAAGCATTGATAATAAGATTGCTTATATGGCATTTTATCGTGGTCTCAACTATGACAAATTGAATAAAGCTTTGATATTGGAGACTGATGACGAAGGATAAGTTGACTAGAGTCGTCAATATGCATATGGACTTGGAGAATTTGTAGAGGAAGGAAGGTCCTTACAGCAACCTTCGAGAAAATTTGAACATGAAGGACTTGAAGGGTCCATTGAAGAAACCACAGAGCTGGGACAAAAGCAGCGTGACAAGTCAAATTTCAAAAGTCTTATTCCCTCAGCGCGAAACTAGTTCGTATACTTTCAATCGGAGACGCAGCGCGTTGCGAGGGTCGCCATCTGCGAGTTATTCAGATGGCGAATAAAATTGTGCAAGACCACCATGCATGAGGGGTCAAGCAGGTTAGAGACAGAATCCATCTTGTAAGATACCGTAGAGAACATGGCCATGACAATGATGAGTGTCGCATGTTGAAGGTAGAGATTGATAGACTTATCAAGAGAGGGTATTTGAAGGAGTTTGTGGACCACGAGGGGGTAGGCCTCGGGGTGCTGAGAGATCCACAAGAGAAAATATAAACTATTCACCCAGTAGCAGGTACTAATCCATCCGTTAAGAAAACATAAATAAACCCGAGACCATCGCCGCAGTGGTTAGTCAGCGATTGACCACAAATCGAGGGGTTATTAAAGAGAAGATGATTCGAAATTCAAGGAAGAATTATGCCGGGAGAGAAGTATACTCATGTAAATCATCCGTCCCTCTATGTGTGGAGTCTATTTCATTTACGAAATTTGAATGCAATTGAGATGCAGCGTGATAATCCGATGATTATAGCCCGATTGATTCAGTACGCCGTGGATAGGATGCTGGTGGACATGGGTGGTTTGGCGATATTATGTGCTTGACTACGTATGATGACAAATTAGACTTACTCGTAATATGTTGCGGCAAATGCACGCCCGCTCGTTGAGCATTATTCGATTATCTAATGGGGATGGAAACATTGGATTTTATTGTGGGTTTAGGCGATTAAAGTCAACAATGGGGCAATTCATAATAGTCAGACATCAGACTAAATCTATAATAAGGTTGATTAGGCGACCAAGTGCAACATAGAAACCAGTATTCTCCATTCTATAAGCCCAAGTTCAACCAAATAGAACTCGAAAGATATGTGTGGCTCAAAGAGAGTCAAGAATGTGCTGCCAAACTTGATTCCCCGTTGGAAAAGAACCCGAGAGAAAGGCGGCGATTAGAAAATCACCACGAGGTGATGTCCTTGTAAGTCCCCAAGAAGACAATTCGCCTCAAGAGCGAGAAAACCTCAAGAGACTAGTTCCTCATGAGGAGATTGTCAAGGTTCCATTCAATAAAGAGGAACTAGAGAAATATTCCGCACAGGAACAATGCTGGGTGAAGGCCATAAGGAGAGCTTAGTAAGTCTGATCAGAGAGTACAAGGATATATTCGCTTGGGGACCAGAGGATCTGTTGGGATAGAGACATCGATCGCGTACCACAAGGCTATGTTGACTGCAATGTACGTATCCATTAAACAAAAGAATCGAACGTCTAATGATGAGAAGAACCAAGCAGTCAGAACAGAAGTTGAATGGTTATTAAAGGAAAATACAATCCGCGAGCTCCAGTTCCCAAAATGGATTGCAAATGTGGTCTTGGTTAAAAAGTCAAACGGAACATGGAGGATGTGCCTGAGACTTTACAAAGTTTTAACAGAGCATGTCTAATGTCGCCACCCTTTACACTGGCCGAGGCTTGTGGATTATGCTTGGTCACGAAGTCTTTGATTTCATGGATGCCTCGCGAGATACCCGTCAAATTAAGATGTATCACGAGGATGAAGAAAAAAACTTCTTTAAATCGATGAATATGGGTTGTATTCTTTGCAAGGTGATGCCGCCGGTTTGAAAGAGCGGGAAACTTACCAAAGATGGTTAATTCCATTTTCGCCATCCAAATTGGGCGAAAGATGGAAATATATGTCGATGATATGTTGGTAAAGAGTAAGTTACAAGCTGACCATCTAAAGAATTTGAGGGAAACATTTGATAGAGCCCGGTGGAAGTAAACTTCGGGATCAATCTAGAGCAAGTGCTCGTTGGTGTAACCGGGGAAAGTTTTGGGTTATATGATCAGCAGCGAGAATTGAACGAATCTTGACAAGATGAAGCGATACTCGGCCTTAAACCCCGCCGTAGTAGTACAAAGATGTCAAAAACTCTGAGGGTCCCTCATGGCCGTTAGGTGGGTTCATTTCAAAGTCTGGCGAGCGAAATTTTTCTTTCTTCAAGAACCTCAGGCGAGCCTCAAATACTAGGTTTTATTGGTATAATAATTACAATAGGGAATTTGAAGAGTTGAAGGAATACTTGGAGTTCGCCCAAGATTGTTGTATGACTTGAGCAACAAAAGATTTGCGATTATACTTGTTGGGTCATATGGAATTTGGCTTGATGTGTTAGTCCATAAAGTTGAAGAGGACATAATAGCTCTATTATCTAAGCCGCGTCTTGTAGGCGAAGAGAATTACTTACATTATAGATAAGTTTGCCTTCACCTTGGTCATCCCAGCCTACAAATTGAAAATATACTTTGAATTTCATCTGATTCAATTAGTAACGGACCAGCCGTTGAAGAGTGTCATTACGACCCTTGGCCCCATCGAGGGAGATTGACAACGTAGGCGATATAGGCGAAGCGAGTTTGAATCTAACGTCCCCGAAACTAATAAAGGCCCCGAGCGGAAGATTTTATGTGAAATCTGCAACTCGACTTCCCCAGTTGGCGGTGGGCTCGGTGACGCGGGCACGGGTTAAGCGACCTGCACAGTGGGTATGATTTGTGGATGGAGCCGAGAAATGAAAAGGGATTAGTAGTTGGAGTGTTGATTCGAGGCCCTGATTCACCTTTCCCACCACCAACAACGAGGCTAAGTATGAAGACATGGTCGCTGGATTGACCCGTAGTCAAATTCATTAGCGTTAGTATACGGATAAAAGGCGACTTCAAATTGATCATGGATCAAGTGGAGGGGGTATCACGGGGTGAAAGCATGAGCAGTTAAATACACGAAGGCCATCCAATTGGAAAAAAGGTTTATGATCACTATACATATATCCCGCGCCCAAAACGAATAAGTAGACCACCTCTCACGACTCTCAATAACCTATTATAATGAGTTGCCGCGAAGTCTATGTAGAGGTTACTTGAGTGCGACCATAGTTTGGAATGGCGAATGGCGATGCAATGGCGGCAAGCTCAAAAATGTAGCCGGCGTAGCGTCTTGGCGGCGGAAGCTTGAATGCTACGGTTATTATTTTAACAATGAAAAAATAGTACAGTGCTAAAATAATAAATAATTAACTAAAACAACCTAAAAACGACCCACAAGCATTAATTAAACAGCCAAAAACAAATAATTAAACAATGAAAAAATAGTATAATTAACTAAAATAATAAATAATTAACTAAAACGGCCATAAAAACATCCAAAAGCATTGAGTAAACAATGAAAAAATAAATAATTAAAAAAATAAATAATTAAACATCTGCTTAAAAGTGATTAAACAACCTAAAACAATGATTAAACAAATAATTAAACAAATAAATAGTAAAAACAATGATTAAACAAATAAATTAACTAAAAATTGATTAGCAAAAATTTTAATTTACTAAATAAACATCCACCCCAAGCAGTAAATAATTAACTAACCACAAGGTATCAAATTCCAAAACGCACAAATGAGAAAAAAAGAGAAAAAAAAATGGAAAAAATGTGAAAAAAAAGATGGGAAAATGGTCTTAGGGTTTTAAATCAGATTTTTAGGCTTTTATACTAATGGTTTTAAATCTGATTTTTGTTTTAAATTTAAAAAAATTAATATGTTGCGGCGTGTGTGGCATGGCCTCGCCTCGACAGCCACACAATCTAAACGGGGTTACTAAAGGCGCCGGGCGTCGCCTCGCCCCGCCATTACCGCCCGTAAGCGCCACGGCGCCTTTCCAAACTACAGGTGCGACATGTTGAGATAATTATCATGCTTGTGTTGGAAGAGCACGCGGTTTGGAGGAGCTCTTATAGCTCGTGGTCAACTCCTGAGAATTGCCACCCAAAGCTCTAGAAATTGCCGGGAAGCTCAGGAGAGTACCCCCGAGCTCGAAGATTAAAAGTCGCACCTTAGGGTTTTATATGTATAGTAATGGCCTGCAAAGAAGTCATAGGATGGTCCGCTCTTTACGATGTGTCTCCCAGAAAATGCTCCCGAGATCTTGGCTAAGGTACATCGAGGATAGTGCGAAGAGAAGTCACGTTAGGGGATGAGTAAACCATTTGTTAAAATCCTGGCATTGGAGTGCTTCGGCTCACGTTGGTCGAGGATGCCTGGAATTTTGTGAAAAGATTGTGATGTGTGTTAGAAGGATGGGATTGGTACAACGTCGACCCGCGCTTTCCAATGCTGATGTTAGGTCGGTCAGATTCGCCATGTGGGGTATTATTGACATGAGGAAACTACCAAAAGCTAAGGGGAGTCTCGAGTATGCAATGGTTGCAATTGATTATATCAGCAAATGGGTGGAAGTGTCGCCCCTCAAAAAGACTGACAGTGATAACATCGTTCGATTCCCGTGGAAACATGTTATTACTCGCTTTGGGGTACCACGCATATTGGTGTTTGATAATAGATCCTAATTTGAAAGCAAAGAGTTGGCCAAATTATGTGAGAAATATAACATAGAACACCGATTTTCACCTGTCTATTATCCATAGTGCAATGGTCAAGTTTAAGTAATGAACCGCATACTCTTGAGGTGTGAAGAATCGATCCGAGAGAGGATCAAAGAAGGGGCATGGATCGATGAACTCCCGTTGTCACATGGTCATAAAGACACTCACTGCATGCATCCAAGAAGCACCTTCGGCCTTATCTATGTAGTTCGGATGCCGTACTTCTGCGGGGTTGGAGTTACCGCATATCAAACAAATTGGATTCAATGAAGAAAAGAATGACCAGTGAAGGAGAGAACAACTCCACTTTGTGGATGAATTGCGTGACTGAGCCTTATATAAAATGCAAAAATATAAGCATCTTATGGCTCGCGCCTCTGATCGGCAAGTCAAAGTAACAATTCAAAGTGGGAGATATGAGTAAAGGCTTTATTCGGTCAACTTCATCCCACAAGACCAAGGATAAATTGAGTCCTAAGTGGGAAGGACCATATCGTATAAGTCGCATATTGGGTCCGGGCTTTTCTGAGCAGAAAATGAATGGTGATGGCAGATGCTGCGCGCAGCACTTCTGTCACGACAAAACGTATGTTATTTCGATTCTCTACTTTGTGAGCGTTTGGATTTCCGGTTATATCGCCACTTATGATGTACTTATGGTTTGGTTATATCCACCATCCTATTTTATGAATAAAATCTTATGGGCTGTCAATCGATACCATATATGTCTTTAAGGATTACTCATGCTCGGTGTTACTTATGAAATATATTTGTCCGAGTATGCAAATAAATCATACGATCCAGTAATAAATGCCCAAGTTTCTTCGGATCCCAATTTCAATATGATCCCCGTGCCGTTAGCCCGTACTACTCGAAAGACTCCCAACGATTAAAAGATAAATCTGAACTAATAACCCGATAACTCCGATAATCCAATTGTTAAATTAATCGGGACTTGTAATAATTCTTAAGCGAGAAACAAAAAAGTTTTTTAAAACATTAGTTCACTTCGTTAAATGTATTGGATCTCGTGAGAAAAACGAGGTACTTGAAAAATGATTACTCTTAAAAAAACATCTTCTTTCTTTTTGAAATGTAATAACTAAAAGTGTTCGCGATAATAGTGATCCATAAAAATTTATTAGCCAATATCATCCTCTTACATGCATTATAAACCATTGAGATTGAAGAAGGTACTAACATTTTGAATTGGTGTATTTCGGTTAAAAAGACACGAAGTAAGCAAAACAGGTAAAAATAGCGATTGAGCTGTTATTGTACTTAATTTATTTTTTTTAGAAACACGGAGCAATATGAATAAGGGAGAAACTCCACGAAAGGAAAATTAATGATTCATATAAATCGCTTGGTAGGAAAATTAGAATAAATCAACGATGAATTAATAATCGTTATGCAGGAAAAGCAAATATGCCCTTTTCTAACGAATCATATAGTTTACTATTTCATTAATTAAATAGTTTATCGACTTAATTGTAATTACAATTAAAATTATTAAAAAATAAATATGAGTTAATATATTCTCTAAGGTTGAAAATATTATAAAAAAATCTTAAAAAAAGTTGAATTACAAAATGAAATCAGGAATTATATTCATTATAGAATCCATTTCCCACTTGATGATAATTCAAGCGGCTTCTCCTTGAGGCGGGTGTATAATGAGTGATAATAAGACTGCATGTGTAAAAAATTGAAAATTGCATAAAGATAAGCGAAAGAAAAATGGCGAACATTACTCTTTGAAGGCGAAAAATTAGAAATTGTTCACTACGTAGAAAATCTTACAAAGGATAGAGATATAAAAACTTGAAAACAAAACTAATTTGAAGGTGAAAAGGCATTTTCATGACTCGACATCCTCCTCGTCGTCTTGTAGCCTTAGTCATGAGGAATCAGAAGCGCATTCAAAGATAAGCCCTCAAACAAGTCAAGATGATTATGTTGCTCGGTGGCGAAGAGGTTAACTAACTCGGTATTCACTTGCGGTGGATAACGAGTGGAGTCGAGATAATTCGCCTTTGTTGTGTAGCTTGGGCTCTTCATGAAGGCTCGGAGAGTCTCCTTAACCAGACACGAGCAGCTTTAGGCTTGAAGAATTGGTACATTTCCTTCTCTTTTTTGGCTTGGCTCAAGGCTTCGGTCGCCTTCATAATTTCACACTTTAGTTGTTCATTTGGAGCTCTCGCCATGACTTGCATATCGACGCTTCGGCGTCGGCGCGGCCTTTTCCTTTCCCGATTCTAGCGAGATCCTTTTATCACGGCATCTGCCATCATTTGTCTTAGACTGACCTCGATCTTTGTCTTTTGGACGGACAATTCTCCACCACATCGAGCGTTGCGATTGCTGACCTTTCGAAGACCTCGAGCTTGATGGCGGCGTGTTCCCTTGTGGCTAGATAGTCATTCATTGAGCCAATATATAAGATCATTCGATTATACTTGAGTTGTGAGCTAAAGACAATAAAAAATACGCGATGCGAAAAATAAAAGGGAGGATATTACGAGGAATAATTTAAGAAACCTAGGTCGTATCTTGCCGTTTGGGCAAAAGGTAGCGTAAGGATCCGTCGAGCTCTATCTTGGTCACCACGCTGCTTGGCTAGCGTAGGCTCACGTGATAATGGAACTGCGGCGTTCGGGGAGTTTCGCGGTTCACTCCCAGTTAAGGCGGGATTATATGGAAGCTCTAAGTATCTTCCGTCGTAAGTAGGGGCCGAGGGGCCCGGGCAGCGGTCGCTACTTTCCTCGGCGAATCGCCTCTTGAGGTCCCTGCGGGACTTGACGTGGGAAAGCGCCATTGGAGGAAAGGGGTGTCCCGGCTCTCGCGAGAGGATATCGCTCTTGGCTTCTGGTCTCCCTTGATGGGATACGGTGTGAGGTCCAAATCCGCTGCGTTGGTTGGGTGGGGAATCGTTGCCCTGGCATGTTCCGAACATGATTCGGCCGCCCCCGAAGTTGAGTCGGCACCACTCCACAGAGTGCAGTGAGACTTGGCTAGGTTTTCTTCGGTGGCCGGACTTTTTAAGAGCAAGGGCCTAGAAGTAGTAGAAGGTATCTCATTCGCCAGCGTCTTTAGCATTGATGGGATTGAACAAGCTGGAATCTTTGGTGGGTGGAGGCGGCCAAATGTCCTTTCGAGAACCATGGACTCCCTTGGGCTTTCATCTTTGAGTAGTAATGGCCACCTTGGCTTGAGGAGGGTCGCTCTGACAACATCTCGTCAAAGTCGATTTCATCAGACTTTGGACTCCGTGGGCGTATAGGAGTAAGTTCTTCTACAAATCAAAAAGGCATTATATTAAAATCGATAATCGCATGAAGGAAAAAACAAAACAAAGGTTAGTACTCCAGGTGGGAGGATCGTTGATGTCCTCAGGGGTCCAAACTCCTTGTAAATGGCAGAATTAGAGCGCTTCCTGACATGGCCTCATCAATGAAAGTATACCAAGGAAATTTATGGTCGTTTTGGGAAGGTTGGTCCTTATCTTCACCACTGCATCCATATCTTCAATAGTGGGAGTGAGAAGATTCTTGGCCTCAATGACGTCCAAATGTGGGAACACTGACACTTGAGCCACCATGAGCAAAGAACATTTCTTGGTATCGACTTTCAGGAACCTTGTTTGGGAGATGCCCAACAAGAATGTTTAACTTTCCATGAGAGAGGAATTTGGTTTGGAAAGAGGTATCGGAGAGAGAGAATAAAGCATAGAATAAAGAGACTGTTGGTTCGACATCGGCTAAATGCGACTGCCAATTTCCAAAAAGCAGTTACGTTGACCCGGCCACTTATGAGGTGTAATTGGCATGGGGCTCGGTTTATGGTGACTAGGAGGTTATTTACAAAAGAAGAGAATGGCAATCACATGCGATAGGGAAAGAGGCTTCGGCATTATGGCGGGAGTTAAGTTGGGATCCGAGGATTTCTCCTCAATATAGGGAAGATATAATTGTTCGTCCGCCAAGAGGCGAGAAATGCATCTACACTTATCGTGAGGAATGGAGAAATAGGTAGTGATACCACCTAGCTGATCGTCGGTCAGATTGGGAGGGATTGATTTTTTACAAGGTGGGAAGAAGCCGATGCCTTGATAACACGATGGCGTACGCCTCGGCCACGATGGGATCTACGGAGGCGGGTTGTGACCATAGCACTTGGCACATTAGGTGCGGGGTTCACCCGGCCAGAGATACTTTCGTAACACGGGCATCCTTCCACTTATGGAATCCTGCTTGGCAGTCGCCCGGCGCTTCAACGAACCAAAAAAGTTGTTAATGTTATTCTCGGTGGTTTTAGACATATTATTTGTTGAATAAAAGCAATCAGTTAGCGGCCGAGGTAATGCGTCATCGTGAGCGGTTTTGAGACATGCTGTCCAAAACCGACAAATGATGAGAAGGTGAGCTCGCGGATGATGTATTGGTGGAATCTGAAGATGAGCCGGAGGAATATGTCCGCAATTGACTGAGGAGGTCCGGGAGACTCCTACTTTCACATAGGGGTATTCCTTCTCATAAACACGACAATCATACAACGAATGATTTAACCTATTGAAAAAATCATTTATTAAGCACATTAAGTAAGATTTCTTAAGATATGAAGAATTTCAATTACACAAGAAATAAGGGGGCAATTGATATGAGTTAAAATAAGTGACCTGAACTAGATATATATACATTCACCGAGTATGCAGGACACAGGTCGTCCCGACCCGTTAAGCGGCGGATCGGTACTAGAGTAACTAACACTTGTGTCAAGAGACAAGTGTCGCGCGCTACGGCACTCAAATAAGCCCGATGCGGGCCTTGTCTTGTAACGCAATGCTAGTACTATTTGGCTATTTGAGATAATTTGAAAATTCCTTTCTTAATACTTATCCTGCTCATAGATTAGATTCTTAGCTTAAGCGTAGGAGTGTTTGTGGTAAATGCATGATCACCTTTCAGTCTAGCGACGCTCACAAAATCTTTCACGCGCCCAGGGGCAAGCGTCGCGGACCAGGACCATGGAGGAAAGCAGTGCAATCCCGTACGGAAGAGGCGCGTATCGACTCTGCGGCGACAGTGATGAGTCCGGAGATGGTTCGCCTAACAGTACCAGCATCCTCGAATCCAACATCTAAAAATATGGCAAATCAGAAAGGGGATTAATGGTGGTGGTGTTGCGTGTTGAGTTAGCGTGACATTGGTGATGGTGATGGGGGGTGAGAGGAGGGAGGGATGATGGCCCGGTTTAAATATAATTTTTAATTAATGCTTTGGTACATATGTTTAGTTATATTAAAAAAATATCACAAAAGTCTCTTATATGTGCAATGTCGAGTTTACCCTTTTGCTAAAATAAAATTCCACATAACGTCGAGCTGATTTGACATAGGGGTACAATTTGACATCGGTCAAATCCTAGCATAAATGGAACTCGACTCCGTTATACTAATAGGAAGCAAATCCAGTTACCATAAAAATGCCTTGAAATAGCATTACTTGGTCGTATACCGTGTCGGGATAGTATAATCCAGTTATCAAGCTGGTTTATTCTCTTCGATACTATAATGAACTCATTTAACCCTAATCAACATCTGTGACATATACCAGTCTTTGAAAATCTTCGTGTCAATCTTAACTTTATCTCACACCGTCGTTTCACCCCTAGTATACTAATATTTTTATAGAACGAACTTGGTACAACCAATCGAGTCATGCATACCCGATTACATTTTGAATAATTATTTCTAACTGAGATCAAATCCGTTTAATTTCGAACAATTCTTCAAGATGTAGAAGCAATTCCATTTTGAATCATTGGAGCATGTTCCATTCCACAACGGTTGTTGCGATGGAGCATGCTTCTTACCCAACAAAATCAGTTTTCTTTACATGCTTCTTGAAGAAGCGTAAGCCAAAAACACACCTAATTAATGATTGATGATTGTTCATGTAGCCCAAGCATGGGTGGGTCATCAAGAGAAGTATAAAATTCAATTCATATGATTTGTTAAGTGAAGGATTAGGGAAATGATGATTTAATTATTTCGTAAAAATCAACAAATGATGGAAACAAAAGTTGGAACATATTAAAAGAATTAGACCCGACATGGAAATTCTTTAATAAGGTCGATACCGTCTACTGCGGCTGGTATCATCTCTGCTGCCACGGCTACCTCCCCCGCGTAGGTGGTGTCCCTCGGCTCCATTTCTACGGCTTCGTGATCGGTTAGATGCAGGTGGCATCTGTGCTCCCGGCGGTTGACTGTGAGCATCAAAGGATGCAGATGAGTCGCCAAATACGAGTACAGTAAAGACCATAACACAATGGAAACTTACAGCACATAACCAATCCGACCATCAGGTAGCATCATGGGCACCATCTGCATCCCTGCGGGCATCGGTCCTCTTCCATATATCATAGGCTGTTGTGAGTACAAAAGTCAGCAAGAACAAATGAGAAAAAACTTGTTCAGAAAACACTAAGGAGACACTTCTCTTACCTGTTGAAATCCAGCGGCAGCTGCACCATAACCAGTAGATAAGGGAGTGTATGAATTGATAGGGTAGCCACCATATCCAGTATTAGGTAGTGGGAAAGAACCGGGCGGCACTCCTGCATCAAATCTTTTTTCTATCTGAGGCCTTGCGAGGACTACCTCTAAAGTGTGACCTGAAAACCTTAAACCAGTTAAATATGTGGTTGGAGAAGAAGCTAGAAAATAGAGTTCAAATAATAGTTTATGCCATTTAATTCTAGATGGCATGAGTAGACAAAAATTAATTTATTTAAAATATCAGCCTGAAGCTCAGCCAACACGTTAGGAGTGAATGGAAGGCTGTTCTCGAGCCGACAATTGAAAGAGAAAATAAATATATAATAACACCCCATGTCCCATCACATTTATAATATAGACAGGAGAAGAGTAATACCGTCAATTTCATATTTTTCTGTGTCTTGCACAGCTTTCAGAGCACTTGACCTTTCTGCATAGTGCACGAATCCAAAGCCCCCTTTGCCGCCGCTCTTTGAAGGAGGCATAACAACCTTTGTTACCTCCCCATGATGCTGGAATAGTTCTTTTAACTGTTCTGTAGATGTAGCCTCAGGTATATTCTTTATATAAAGAGCCTTGACCTGACAAAATTAACAAAAGCATATGCAAATCATTACTTTAACTAAAGTTATAGGTTCTGGTCAAAGGGTGTAGCTAAACTTCAGTGAGTGAATTGTGTATAAGAATGGAAGTAAACTTCATTTCACTGTATGTTATAAAGTTTTGAACATTCAATAGAGCAAATCCCAATATACAACAAACTCCATATTGACTCTTACTAGATAAAAAGTCCACCAAAAACTTCTAAAGAAATACGAGTATTTTGTATTTGTCATTGGATTAGCATTGAGTTGAACTATAGCTACATGGTTCAGCACAGGCTTCTTTTTCAAAACAATATAGTAATGATTTTGTGAATAAACTTTTCTCCAACCTTTCTTTCTGTAGCTAAATGGTCCATCTGTAACTTACACAATAACATTTTTTTTCATTAAATTAGCACTGCGACGAACAATCCAAAATCTTGTTACCCTTTCTTGCAACGATAGCTAAATGGTTTCGCACAATCTCCATATTTCTGAACAATTTAATTATGATTTCTGAATAAAATGTGCTGGAAAGTCAACTTAAAGTACCCAATGTTGAGAATGGGCATCACATATGGACTGAATTCACATGACAATTAACACTATGCAGGCCATTTGGTAGATGGGAATGGAAGATCATTCTCCATTCTATTCTCTATGAAACCTTACAATGATGTATGATATACATACTTAATTGTAAATATTAGAAATAACAAGTCGTAAAAAAATCTACATTTATTCTCACATCAAACCTGAGTTTTTCTTAATCTGTTTATTATTCGCACACAATAGCAACTCACAAGTTGCATATTAACCTTTTGGGTGAAACACTAAATTTGGTCTTGACTTTAGAAAGAAGGTTGAATGCTTCTAAAGTGAACCAGAACAAAGATTTGGCTTAGGTCACAAAAGCATGTACTTAGATGTGCTAGATTCAAGCACAGAATCTAACAGGAGTGTTTTCTGATCTAACAAGGACTCAATGCAACAATTAGATATGTAAAACTTTCAAATAGTACCTCAGAAGCAGCTGCAGAATGATCCTGTGTACTTTTCGGATCTGCCCATGTCACGGTAGGTGAGTTACTATCTAGCTTAAAATTTGTAGCTGACATCTTTTGCCTTGAATAGTCAGCACAAGCATTGTTGAAGTATTCAACAAAAGCAAAGCCACGATTACGACTCGGATTTTGCGGGTCCTATAGATTACGTTACAAAAAAATTACATTCCAGTAGAATAATAACAGGTCGTTTTGGGGGAACAGCTTGTTCCATTAATCATACACGGAAGTAGGAACATAACGACTCACTTTTATAAGCTCAATAGATACTACTCCAGGCCCTGTATCATTGAGTACTTTTTTAAATTCATCATCACTCCAGTTCTTAGGAACATTTCCAATAAATAGTTTATATTTTGTCTCCGATAATGAACACCTTAAGTTTTTACCCTGCATTTAGGAAGCATAATGTCATGAGAAATACCAGGATAAGCATCCAAATAACTGAACATTAAACACCATTTGCAAAGAAGAAACCTTAAAATCCGTGTTGTGCAACTCTTCAATGGCCTTTTGTGCAACATTCTTTGTTTTGAATGCCACAAAAGCAAATCCCTTGCTTTCACCAGTATCCTTATTCTTCATGATTTTTATCTGAAACGGTAACTAGGACCATGTTGATAAAGCTCTTCGAGAGACATCGATTAATGATATATCCTGACAACAAACATTACCTCAAAGATATCTCCGAATTTTTCACAAAGATCCGTCAGGTCTTCTTCAGAAACATCTCGAGGAAGGCCACCAATAAATACTTCAGACCCGTGCGAGGGACGAGCCAAAAGCTCAACATGCTTATCCTCGTCATCTTTGCTGACAGATGTACAAGGTTTTTCTTCACCTTCAGCAGATACAGAGCCCATATCACCTCTATCGACTTTCATCGAATCACCATGATTCTCATCTCTTATATCATCTCGTTCTACTTCAACATTTTCTTCAATAGCTTCTCCAGCTCCTTCATCTTCTATATGTTGTTCAGGGTCCTCATCTTCATCAATATAATTATCATCATCAAGATCAACTTGCTCCTCGACTTCATTGTTATCCACCATCGCTATTTCAACCCCCAATTCTTATCCTTCAACTCCCAAACGGATAAATATATCTGCAGACAAGAAAAAGTCATTTGAGAGCTCCCAATGAAATCAAATTTCAGCACACAGCTTAAACATCATAACATGTACTCCATCCATCCCCAAAAGATTGTACAGCTTAGAATTTTCGTGGTTGACTTATTTTAATTTTTGAAATCATACAGTTTTGCATATGTTGTATAATACTGGCTCGGTTTTTTCTATTTGTCATTCTAGTCTAAATTTTTTGTTTCAATCCATAGTATTATGAACCGACTTTACTATACACATGATAATTGAAATTCCAATATAAGTTGTGTGTATGAATTTAGATTATAAAGTATGCTAATTTTGGCCATATTGAACACTTAACTTGTAAAGATATGAGATTATTACAAAAGAAAATCCAGAATACAATTTGTTCCAGCTCCATATCAAAGGAAAACTAAAAAAAAATGGGAAAAAGACTCAATCTATAGCAATAAAACCTAGAAAATTCCAGCAAGATAACAATCACGGAACACTATTTAAAAAATAAAAGTTTAATTTGAGTGATGAATATAATTACAGCTAACAAATATGAGAGCACCCAAATGTTACCGTAAATAAATGTTTTGTTTCTCTTCCTATTTGCGTGCAAACTAAAGAGGGCAAGAGTTTCGAGTCTCGACCTCTTTCATATGCTTCATTTCATCTCTTCTGTGTCCAACTCTTAAACGAACGCCCCCAAGAATCGAACCGGAGCAGGCCCTGTCTCGAAGTTTGATGGCCCATTCACTAATGAACAGGGCTGACTGGCCTATTTATAATATATTAGAGGCCCTTTTAAAGTGGCCTGACGGGCCCTGTTAGTAATTGGAGGTGGTCGGGATTTGGTAAGTGCTCTGAGGATTATAAGCGCCGTCTTCTGAGGGTAAAATTGTCAATTTGTAATTAAAAAATCCTTCTACCCCGATTTTGGCCTCCTCCCGTCAAAGCAACAAAAAATTGAAATCCCCGAATGTAGCCCCTGCCGCCGAATCAAAGCAACGAAACTTGACCCGAATTTTTGCACCACCCTCTCAAATCGGTTCTTAAAACCAAAACCCACCTCCAAATCCTACAAAATCAGTGATTATGAGAAATATCATTGAATTGAATGCTTTAATACAATTTATTCCTTCCCAAACCCACAAAATAATTCACAAAAATCCACAAAATTTGAAAGAAATAGCAAAAACGAAATCGAGGAAAATTAGATGAGACTTTGAGGAGAAATCACCATTTGAGAAATTTGCAAACAAAGAAATTGAAAATATTAAAGAACAAATGGAGAAGACAACCAATAAAGAAGGGTTTTTCGAACCCGTTAACCTCGTTCTTTGACATAATAAAATTCACTATTTTCATACTTATCATGTATCATGACCATATATTTGTTGTGGTATTTCACTATTTCAACCCAATTTGATTGATAAACATTGAAAAGATTGAGTTTTGTTGGAATATGGATTTGGAATGTTGTTGCTTAAAATATGTCGTTTTTTGATTATTATGTATTTGGAATTTTGTTGCTTAAACTATTGTCGTTTTTAGATTTTGAGGTTGTTTATGGTGTATATTTTTATTTTTATGATGGTTATTGTTGATTTCTTTATATTTCTTGTTTAAGGTGATGTCCTCATTATTTTGTATTGATTATTAAAATTTTAGGCAAATAAAAAGTGTTTCAATCTATTTGATAAATTGTGCTAACTTTTAACATTGAACGAAATATGAATTATTATGTGTTTGGAATATAGTGGGTTGTTTTAGGATTAATGTCGATTGAATATTATGTTATGCGAGATGGTGGGATTTCAATATAGACAAAGAATACACTAATAGTCGTGGTATCCATTTCATATGATTTGTGCTAATTTCATCTATTGTATTCACATATAGTTTTGCTTAATACACTACTTTATAATAATAGGTATCCATTTCATTCTAAGAAATACAGATAACCCTTGTGGTGGTATCCATTTTTATGTCGGATTATGATCACTGACACATATTATTGTGAAGTGTGAATCTCTGTTCTTGTTGGCCAATCACACATTTGCATTTGTACTTTTATTATGTTGCGTACCCAAATTTATTTCTTTGTTAGCTATGTACTTTTATTATGATGCAACATATTATTGTGAAGTGTGAATACTGTTCTTGTTGGCCATGTAATAACTTGGTTACAAAAAAAAAAAAAAAAAAAATTTTTAAAATTTTTCGATTCGTGGGACCGGGAGCGATTATAATTTTTTTTTTTAGATGATAATATTATTTATTAAAACTTTTTGAGCCGAATTTCATTTATAATTTAGAAGTGTTTGCCATGGAAGAATTTTATCTTTGAAATCGGGTTCGTGGAGTTTTAAAATGCGATGGCAATTAACCGAAACGAGCGGGACTGAGTTTTTTTAAATATCTATTCGTACATATCCTCCCGTCGTCATCATCATCGCAACTTACATGCTTCTTTCTTATTTTGTAGCGAAATTAAGCCTCCCCACTTAAAAAATTTCATTTCCGTTTCTCTCTCTTCGATTGTCGCTCGAAACTCAAGATCGGTTGTAGAATATTGTTCTCCCATTAGATTCTTGAGGTTAAGGTAAGAAATTTCAAGTCTTTCGAGATATTTCTTGGGTTTTTGACATAGTTGACTTTGTTGACTTTCCCATAATTGAATTTTGCAGTAAATCTTGGTTGGTTATGGGTTACGTGGCGTATTTAGTGACGAATTCGTGATTTAGAGATCGTTTGAGGACGTTATGATTGGGTTGACTTTTTAGGTTTTCGTTGACTTTTCATATGGATGTTGTTATAAGACTTTAAATGTGTAGGAGATTATATTGGGACCTTATTATAGTTGTTATGATGTTAAATTGGTGATTTAAAATTGATTAAAAGGTGTTATGTTGAAAAAGTGTAAATTCCAAGTTGAGTTATAATTGATATTTCGGAGTATAGATTGTTAATTATGAGCATTGATTAGTTAAAATAACTTATAAGTCAATTTGTAATGAGAAAGTGATAAGATGGAATTTAGCGAGAATCGGTGGGTTGTGTCGATGGGATTATAATTCGATAGTTTATCCGTCAAGTTATACCATTTAGAGATAGTTCCTAGAGTTGGTTATGTATCTTCTAGAGCAGCGGTATATAGTAGTAGGTCTTGATTATACTTTCTGGGTGTTGTTTAGGCGTGTCGTGGAAAAGAGCTGATTACCTTGATTGTCTTTATTGAAGGTTTTGCGGTAGCTAGCGAGAGGTGAGTACTTATCTCGCGTGTATTTACTATATGTACTTCTTTCCAAATGGTGTACATCCTTGTATTATAATTATGTGTAAAGGGTGTGCAGTGCTGTAATATAATTATGTGTGAATGGTGTATATGTCCTTGTGATATGATTACGGGGAATGGTATACATGCCCAATGGTTGTGCGATTATGTGTGAGCCTAATATGATTATGTGACTACGATACCGTTGAAGGGGTGGTTTGAGGTACGTAATGGCTTGAACTCCCAACTTATATATGTGATATTATGTGGCCTTGACGGCACTTGTGGTATTCATGTGGCCTTGTCGGCACTTGTGGTATTTATGTGGCCCGTTGGCACTTGTGATATTTATGTGGCCTTGTCGGCACTTGTGGTATTTATGTGGCCTTGTCGGCACTTGTGGTATTTATGTGGCCTTGTCGGCACTTGTGGTATTTATGTGGCCTTCGCGGTGATTTGTGATTGATTCTGATTGTGTGATGTGTTGTATGCTTTGCTATTGTTGGAAGTAAAGTAGTTGGTTATTGAGAGATGTTCGATGGAGTTATGTATGATTTTGAGGTGACTTGGTATTAGGATATGACCTTATAGTTGGGACTACTAGGGATTGGTGACTGCCGGCCCTTGTAGGATATGTGGCGCTGTGTACATACTACGGTATAGCGTGCGGTATGATTCTCTTTGATCGACTGCTTCCACGTATTGCATTATCGAGAGTGGCCACATGCTACGGTATAAGCGTGCGGTATGATTCTCTTTGATAAACTTTCTTTGTGTGCGTTGTCGAGTGGCCACATACTCACGGTATAGCGTGCGGTTGGCCACTATACGGTATAGCGTGCGGTATGATTCTCTTTGATGGCTTTTCTTTGTGTGCATTGTCGGTGGCCACATACTCACGGTATAGCGTGCGGTATGATTACTGCTTTGATCGCTTTCTTTGTGTGCATTGTCGAGGTGGCCCTATACTACGGTATAGCGTGCGGTTTGGCCACATGCTACACGGTATAGCATGCGGTGTGCCTTATACTTTGTGTATAAGTGCGGTGTGCCTTATACTTTGTGTATAAGTGCGGTTTTGGCCTTATCTTTGCGGTATAAGTGCGAGGTGATTGATTGATTTGTCCATTCTGAGGTAGGCAGTTGAGTATATGCGCATTAGAGGATGGTATCTTGGTGGGGATATGAGAGATAGGAGGTTTGATGACTAGAGTTTTAGTAGTTGTTAGTCTCTGTGATTTCATTTGGGTGATTGTGTGCTTATCAGACCCTCTATTATATATTAAATGTGTTGTAATAGAGCACCATGTGGAATTATATTTGTATGACTTTATCGATAATCCTGTATACATGTATTTTATTCATATTTGGCTTCGATGACTATTCTAATCTTGTTGTTGTGCTTCTTGGCTTGATTGCTTTGATAGTTATACTTCATTTTTAGCGTCGGCTGTGTGACTATTTTTCTTCGGAATCACGGTATTTATTTTCGGTTGTAGCCTTACCGGCATTCTTGTCTTTTGTTAGATATGTTCTATATATATTAAGTGGGTAATGGATGAGGTACCTTTTGAAGGAGAACATTAGGAGGCAGTATAAGCGAAGTTTATGCTAATGCGTCGATGATGTTGATGATATTTTATATATATATATATATGGTGGAAAAATAGTTCAAATATTGCTAGAATATAATCTTGATCTAACGACTGACCTGTGGGGAATTAAATAAGTTCGTATACTAAATGGAAAATACAGGAAGAAAATAATCTGTACTTAGGTTATGCGGATTCAAGATATATTGCTAGGTCATATTAAAAAATGCATATATTTGGAAGATGTATGAGGAACATTAAGTTGTCATAGGAGAATATGATGATTGTAAAATGGGGAGTAGTACTTTAAAGTGAACTAAGATAAGTGATTAGTCGTATATGAGTTATGAGGTTAAGATATGTTTAAGTTATTGTGTGTTTGAGTGTATATTATATTGGGAATTAGCTATACTTGAAAGATAACGAGATAGAAGCTCTTGTAATTAAGGTGTGCTTGTGAGTAAGTTGTTGGCGTAGTGTGGGTTATCGGTGTTAGTTAGAAAGCCAATAAGGAAAGTTTTTATTTTGTGGCGAGTAACCTATAAAATAATACTTTCTTGGGGTATATAGTCTCTAAATAGGTGAGAGTCTAAATTTTTCTTATTCGTGCGATCGGAGTAGGTTAATACATTGCTGTTATTTTCACTTTCCGGCTTTTAGCGACTTCTGTTTTTATGGGCGGAGGCGTTCGTACCTAGATTTGTTGGAATGACGATATGCATTGGCCAGTAAATTGCGTACCGAGATGGCGATAGTGGCTTGAAGACCTCAGCGATCGTACTTTTATCTTTCTTGAAGTTGCATTGTTTATAATTATTATTGACTCGAGTTGTATATGGAAATTGTTTGATGTGTATTTATATTATGAGTTTCAATGTTGTTGTACTATTAATTTAGTTCACCCGATGGGCGAGTTATATTGTTTTATTTATGATGTAAAAGAAGTCATTTTATTGTATCCGTCGTTGGTGACTCGATTATACGGGTTGGTGGCGGTATCAGCCTCGGGGGGAGCCTTACACAGGCGGGTCGTTACAGAGGCCAATACATTTAGTTTGTACTTTATGTATTTGCATGCCCATATATATTTCTTTGTGTTAGCTATGTACTTTCATTATGATTTGTGCGAATTTCATTTACTGTTATTCACATATAGTTTATGTAATACACTCGCCTATACTGAGGTGGTATCCATTTCATTCTATGAAATACACATGTAAACCTTGTGGTGGTATTCATTTTTATCGAAAATGAATCTCCGATTATGATGCAACACATATTATTGTGATGTGAATACGTTCTTGTTGTATCTGTTACTTTTGTACTTACATTATGTTAGTAATAAAATATATGTTTTGTGTTAGTTATCTACTTTATTATCTTACATATATATGTTTATCACTGTCATAATCCACACGTTGCTCACTTGCATGGTATTCATATTGAAAGAATCGTGAGTATTTATTGATTTAAGATGTCTTTGATAAACTAGTAACATCCTTAATTCTATTTAAATCATAAGTTATTTATGATACGTTCTAATATTTGAAACAAAAAGTTTAATTTATGTTAATCCCATTAGTTCCAAATCATTTTACATGTTATAAAGAAACAATATTCATACATATATGTTTATGCGTTCTTATATTGAAGTCGGCGGAAGCTATCAGCAATTCTTTTGGGGTTATAGAGAGCCTAATTCTGAATCCGAGCACCAAAGTTGTTTGTGACCTAGAATATATCCCTTTGGGAGATTGGAGTTCAGCTTACGAACTTTGCTGGAAGCTTATGAGCAATTGAAAAGCGAAAAACAACCAAAACTCGATTGAGGGTGTTAGAGCGTAAGGTTGAACTCGGCCGGAGGCCGAGGGGAGAGGGGGTTCTCTTTCTTGTGATGGAAGAATTGTGTTTTGATAATAGCATGTGATGCATTAATCTCATGAAATACTCTTGTGTTTATAAGCATGGAACTTGAATTATATACAAGAAGCTATAAATGCAATCTGAGTCTGATTCTACACTTATCGTAATAAAGACTTATCATAAATTAAAACTTATCTTCAAGAAAATTGCGAGCCGAATTGGAAGCAACCTCGTTAAGTGGATTTGACCGTTTTATGCCAAAAATAAGTTTGGTTTTTGTTTTATTAATTAAATAAATCCGACATCACTTTATGTATGTGACCTTACAGCCTCCCAGATAATATCATAGTATAGATAATATTTTCGACCAAGCATATGATAAATGAAGTAATATAAGTTATTTATTTCGAACTTACTAGTTATTTAGCTCGAACTTCTTTGTTTATGTAATCGTTTACTATTAGGTAAATGAATTCCTTACAATTCTCTCAACGATATAATAAATGAATGCATTAGATTGAATTCCATTTGTACATAGGAAATTGGCACAAGGAATTTGGAAGAATAACGGCATTTTCTTTGTGCAACTTGAAATAACACTTTGCATTTTTCTTTGCTAAAAATAAATCCACAATAAAAGTACTAAAATGCTACTCCTTCCCTTTTAGTTATTCCACCTTATACATTTCCTCACCATTTTATTTCCCAAATTTTAACCGGCTCTCTAACTAAATCTCAACTTCTCTCTACAACCTCGCCCAACTTCATTAAGCAGAAACTTGAAAAGGTTTAAAACTTTGAACCGTCGTCACTTGAAAATAAGTCTTGTGTTCTTATGTTTTTCATTTTTAGGTTTTTTTCAGTCATTTGTTTTTGCATGTGTGTAAATAGTTGAGTATCTTCATGGTTTGTTGGGTTTGTGTTTTATATGTTTGTTGGGTTTATTGTTAGTTGTTAGGGTCTATTGTAGAATCTTTAGGGTTTGCGGTGTTGCATGAGTGGGTTTGTTATTTGTTAGAGTTTTTGTTAGTGTTTTTGTAAGGGTGGGTTTAGGCTCAGGGTTTTTTTCGTAAGGGTGGGTTCGTTTAGGGTTCAGTGTTTGTTGGTGTTCTGTAAGGGTGGGGGTGTTTATGGTTTAGGGATTGTTTGCAAATATGTGTTTGTTTCTGTAAGGGTGGGTTTGTTGTTAAGTTTAAATTCGAGTATTTTTTATTGTGGTGTTTTTAGTTGTAATTAGGTTTTTTTTGTTGTATTATGGTCTATTTAGGTGTATTAGTGTATATTTAGTTGTTTTTTAGTATATTATGTTTTTAGTTGTGTTCTGACTATTATCTTTTAATTATGACGCAGGTATGGATAAATTTAAATTGAATAACAGGGGAAAATTATAATGTCTTAAAGATGTAAAAATAATAATGAGTGATCATAATTACAAAGAAATGCTTCGAGAGTACAAGCTCGTGGCATTGTTATAGGAGGAAAACGACACACATTTGGCCATGTTGAGTTTGCGTTATTGACTGGGCTCGGTTTTGGCCACTATCGAGCTTATGCTAACAATGCCCAGACCCCATTCCGGGAATTTATCGAGAAGCAGACTGAGGAAGATGACAACTTCTCATTCAGTGTTCTATCAGATTTGATGGCAGAGGAGGATGTTAGGGACCAAAATAGTGTTGTCCTCCGGAAACTATGTGTCTTTTACATCATCCTCAACATGATCTTCTATTTGAAGATGAAGAACAAAGTCCATGATATCCATATCCGACTTGTCGACGACCTAGAGCTATTCAATAGTTATCCATGGGGTGCGCATATATATGAGGAATTGGTGATTGATTGGGCGCGGATGTTCAAGAAAATTCCTGAGAATGTATCAAATCATTTGACCAATTAGAACTTCTTGATTTGAATATTTGAAGTATTTACATGAGACTTCAGAATAAATTAAAATTCAAAATTATTAAATAATATTGAAGTTCGTTTAAGTTAATGCATATCTTTATTTTCTATTGACTTCTTTCAAAGATCAGTAATCGTAAACAATTAAGTAAAATTAAAAAACTTTTTATGGAACACACATATCAATATGCGTGGATCATACCTTTGCTTATCTTATGTATACATACAAGAAAATTAGAAGAAGGAGATTACAACTACATAGAAAGTTGGGCCAACTTGCAATCATGTGAAGTAGCCAACTTTTTTATTTTATACACCTTGTAGTTGCTGGTGTAAGAATAAAAGATACATAGTTACCTAGCAAGGAACACTAGAAGGATAGTCATCCGGGTATCTTCTGATGGCTTCTCTGAGTGACAACTCTTGTTCATCAAGATTCAAGGGAGGGGTATCATATACATCCGAGAATATATCTTTTACCGGAGATTTTTCAAGGCCTTCGGCTACTTGAATTGCATGTAACATCTGAAATGCAGGGTTTTGCGTTGTTATAGATTCAAACAATAATTGAAAATATACAAATCTCCATGCCTCCATGTATTAACACAGTGAGTGGCGGCTAAGATCATAAAATCTAGGACTTCTAGTTTTACCTGCTTCCTGGTGTTGCTTTTAAGTTCTGATTCAGCTTGATCATTCCACCAACCTTCCCTTTCAACCCATTTCCTCAACTTTAAGACAGGGTCTTGAGCTGTTCTCCACCATATAATTTCTTCAGCTGAACGATATTTCGTGGAATCATCTGATGTCGAATGATGACCTGCTCTGTAGGTGAGAGCCTATTGACAGTAAATTCAAAACATCAAATCTAATGATCTACCAATCTTAAAATAAAAAAAAGCTGAGGGGATTAGGAAAAAATCAAAAACCGAGTAAATAGCGAGTCATTCATATTATATTATTTGATAGGTACGACCAATCAATGAGGGGATTAGGAAATCTCCTAAGTCACCTCAATTAGAATAGGTCTTTGTTCACTTATGGCCATTTTCCGAGCTGTAGAAACAGCGTTGTATATAGCAAGAGCATCATTTCCATCCACACGAATGCTTCGAATTCCATAAGCTGGCCCCCTCACAACAATACCATCGCCTGTGAATGACTTTAACTTTGTTAGACTGCAACAATCATAGTTCCATTAAAACAGAATAAAAGAATATCTATACTTCTAAATTGGTCTTCAACAGGGGTACTGATGGCCCATCCATTATTTCGGCAGAAAAATATAATTGGCACTTCTTTGACAGCTGCAAAATTCAAAGCAGCATGGAAGTCTGCCTGTTATAAAATGAAGTATTAGAACATTACAAACAGAAATACCCCAACTGTAACTTCTAATATCTTCAAGTGCAATGTCATGCAGCGAGGTTGGATTTCAAGAAACTATAGTATTTATCGCTTGGCTTGCATATGAAAAATAGAAGTCTCAAGAAATCTCAGAACTACTACTAGGGAGAAGCATATGAGCTTTAAGGAATTGACAACAAATGAGAAAGATTCATTTGAAAGTATATCCTATAGATGGATTTTGAGGAATGGTTTTAGAGAGGAAAGGAAATAAAGTAGAAATGGACTTTTAAAGCTTAATGTGGTTGACATAGTACTCCCAAAATGTTTGAAATTCATGCTATTTTCACGGTTTTCTATTATAGTTGATTTAAGAAAATGTTCTATACTTATATTTCAATACCGTGCTAGTCCCTCCATCACCAAAATAAGTGATAGTGCATGAATCTCTTCCTTCCATCTTTAGTCCATATGCAGCTCCAACTGCATGGATAAGCTGAGTGCTGCAACAGAAATTCAACATACTAAGGTTGTGAACTAAATAGCTTAGGGCAAAACAAATCTCATCATGCAGTCATTAAGATAAGTATAATGTCAATATTAGTATTCTATCATTTTTCCTTTTAATCTGTTTCACATTTTTTTGGTACAGAACTAAGTGTGTTTGTATCATACGCGACTGTTGATGCAACGGTAAAATAATTCAATTTGTTGGAGCCATAGTGGATAGGCATCTGCCTTCCTTTTCCATTGTCAGCTTTGTTCCCGAAACATTGATTCACAAAATCTTGTAGACTGAATCCTCTCCATAACAAAACTCCAGCTTCCCTATACTGTATGAAATATAAGATCAATCATTAATTTGAAGAAAATGAAGAAACTTCAACAATTAAACAAACATTGCATGGTTTGAAAGACTAAGTTATTCACTGAGGGTGAATGCCACAATCTTTCTTCAATAATCTAGCTATACTTGAATGAGAGCTACTTCCACTAAAATGTTCAGAATATTTGTTCCAAACTTAATGTTGAAAGTAATTGAGACAGGCAGAATAGACTACGATTTACATCGGGTGTTTCCACATTTTCATAGTGATTTTTTCTTGGGCAAAAATGTATCTGTTCCTCGGGTTGAGTGCATATAAGAGTCTTTGATGCAAAATGAGAGAAAGATTGAGAAAAAACAGATCCTGATATCTGGCTGCACCACAGCAGAGGATTAGGCTGCATTATGCTACTATAAGTACGTCATCTACTTCGAGTTTAATCATGACACCATATCCAGATTAGCCCCTTATTTCCACTAAAATAATTTCAGTTATGCATGTAGTTTATTGAGGATGGATCAGGAAAATTAGGAAGATATTATTAGTATTAATTATTATTACCATATTAGTTTAGTAATAAACATTAATGTAAGTTAATATTATTCTGTAAGTATTTGATATTGTGTCACATAAATAGAAATTTAGTTTGAGTCGTATGTATTTCATGTATTAAATTTATTGTATTATTGATGATGAGTTTATTGATATAATTTAGATTCTTTGTCGTTAACATAAATTGGTATTAGAGCCGTTAAGTGACTGAGGACACTTTTTATTTTACTCTCTTCTTTGTTCCTACTGTTGCGTTTTTTTAACTCTTTCATGCATGTGACAAAACTCCATTTGTCGGATGATGGGGATATGTAGCATACCATGACACTCCTAATACTACTTACTCACCATGATAACCCCCGAAAACTAGGCCGTACTTCTCCGCTTTATTTAAGTTCCCGGCGATAATCCTGAACTGTGTGAATGCGATTTACTTTTCTTTAGTGTGATTATGATGAGTGGTCCAAATCTCTTCGGTTGTCGCTTATTGCCCGAAGAAAATTTGGCTTTATTGATGGGTCCGTTGTCAAACCCATCCCATTTGGTTCTCTAGTTTGCCCGATTAGCGATTAATGTTGTAGTACTTGTTGATTCTTAATACTATCGATATGTCTCTTGTGAAGACTATCCCGTATTTCGAGCACGTCGTTGTGAGCTATTCTCAGCGTCGGCTTCGTGTGGTAATTTGAGCAACAATTGAAGGCCGCGCTTCTTGAGTGTAGCGAAATTAAACTTCATTTGTGGCGGATTACTTTGGAAATTGCGGCCTTTGTGGAATGAATTAGTATTATGATCCCTTCCTCGCGTAGTTGTGGTTTGTGCGTGTGTGAGCTTGCTTAGAAGTTTTGACAAAAACAAGGCAATGACCGAGCTTACGTGAATTTCTTTGTGGTATTTATGTGGAAAAGTTTGAAGCTGACTTCGTCTTGTTATTGTACCGAATCCCCTTTACTCTTGATGTCTTGTAAATGCTTGTACTTTCAGGGAAAACAACTTCGAGCTTAGAAACCTTCAGTAAATGGATATAGGTCTTGACATGGCGGTTCAGCTACTTTCTTCCTGAGGCCTACCGACTTGATTCGTGTTAAATGGCCCTTGTGTCATCGTTAGGGCCTGATGTGTCTTAACACTTTCAACACGGGTTTCAGAGGATAGAGGCGTGGAAGCTTGAGTCGAGGTAGCGATGTTGCGTCTGAGCGTGGCAGTGGCGGGTGCCTACAGTTCGGGCCAGTCATTGACCAATACCGTCAGTGGTTCGGAATACCAAGGAGGGTCGGTTCGGTATGTCCAATGTTCAGGTGGCAATGAGATGGGTTGTCGGATACGCCCGATTAAGCGAAACTTATTTCACTAGGTAATTCCGATATTAATTAGCGACAAAATATTTGGTAAGTTATTTATAAGCAATTAGTTATTGATTAAGTGCCTCGAATCATGTTCTTTGGTAACTTGAGTTTATTATCGATTGTGTCGATATGCTTGGTTATCCGGTCAAGCCTTCGGAGACTGGACAAATTTCTAAATTTGTTAAGCGATGGTAATGTATCTTTAACACATTTGTTGTGCGTTACGTAGTGTCACAGCGTATACGCCGGTTCTTTGCGATTTGATTTACGTGACCCGATTAGGTGATTCTACCGATTGTGTGATTAAATTTACTAAGAATGGTTTGCATTATACAAGACCCGCCTCGAGAACTTTGATTGGGCTCGGTGAAGCGACAGACGGACTTTACTACTTTGCGGTATTCTGATGCACGGATGTGCGTGAATGAAGGCAGCTCCGGATTTATGGCGTCGGCAACGGTAAATCCATCGGACAGAGTAGTTAGGGCACCTGCTTTTCTTTCTGGTGCTTGTCGGTTGTCGAATAAAGCGCGTATAGTGTGTCGGGCTAAACATTCTCGAAGTTCTTCATTAATAGTGAATATAAGGCCCTTCGTTGTTTGAATTGATTCATTGTGATGCATTGGGGACATATAATCTAGGTATCTTCTTGTGGTGCTAGATATTTTTTATGATAGTGGATAGTACTTCTCTTTATTTGTTTGGATATTTTTCTTAGTTGATAAAGCGAGGGTTTCCAAATATTTTATGCGATTCTTTGTGATGGTTGATCGCCAATTTAAATGCTAAGGTTCAAATAGTGCAGTGATAATAGTGCAATTTTTGTCTTCCGATTATTTTCATTTCAGAATCCTTTTCCAAACTTCGTGTTGTACTCGCCGGCAGAATGGAGAGTTGATAGCGTAGACATATTGAATGTAGGGAGCGTCTTTGAGGTTCGAGCTAATTGCTGCGATTTTTGTTGTGAGTGTCTTACTTGGTGGGTATTTAGTGTCATTACTCACTCTGGTGTGTTAAAGTTTAAGTGGCAACATGAAGTGTTCACGTAATGTTGCCCAGTCACTGGAATTACGGGTCTTTGGTTCGTTATCTTATTTCATGACGAAATCTCGATTGGATAAATTCGTAGTCGTAGTCGTGGATTTGTATTTTTTGTGGGTACCACCATGGGAAAAAGGGTGGAAGTGTTTGATTTGGATTCGAAGTCATATTTTTGTCTCGTGATGTTGTGTTCTATGAGGCAATTTCAGTATACTCTTCTTTCCGTCCTCGACCGACCACATAATTAAGTTGGTAGAGGAGTGTTGGTATGAATAGTGTAGTGTTAAGAGGATAGTGTCCGTCGGTGAAGGAGGCGAGGGGGCGTCGGTGCGCCCATTTGGGTCTTGACGGCGGCACACTCCGGTTTTGGATGGGCGGGGGATGCATTTGTGGCGTCGCGGTGGGCGGCGGCGTACTTCTTTCCCGTTACGGTGAGGCGTCGGCAGTGCCAGTCCCCACTTTGTCTGGAGGCCGGATGTGGGGAGTGGTGTTAGTGACGTAAGTAATGGTGGTATGGATATGGGCCGAGGCAAACGAACTCGGGTACCGTCAGTTAAGCTTCGAGATTACGTCACGAATATTAGTGATCCGTCTACTTGATCATTCTCGATCTCGAATTTTCGTTATCCTATTACTTGTTCGGTAAATTGTAATCGTTTTTCTATTTGGAGCTAGAAGCTTTTCTTCGGTAATTGCGAATGCGGAGCCAAATCTTTTTTAAAAGAGGCGTATTTAGACCACCCAGTGGCGATGCGAGAAAAGGAGGTGCAGCGTTGGAGGACAATGGGACATGGGTATGGTTGAGTTGCAGTGAGCAAGGCGACTTTTCAATGGGTTTATAAGGTATATAACTACGATGAGAGGTAGTATTGAGAGGTTTAAAAAAGCTCGTTTGGTTGTCTTTGTGATAAATGGGTCGGGCGTTGATTATGAATGCATTTGCTCTTGATTGTGAAGATAGTTGCAGTTCGAGTTTTTCTTGCTTGATTCTGTTTGTGAAAAGCGATAAATTTCCACAAGTAGAATAGACTGAATTAAGTAATGCTTTTATTCATGAGGATTTATCGAAGAAGTCTACGTGAAATTGCACTTTGGGTTATCGAAGTCGACACAGTACAGTTTTACTTGAGGCTAGTCTGTATGGGTTGAAACGGGCTCCGCGGTGTTGGTTTTTGAGGCTTCTTTGCAGCCACACCGTATGGTTTGTCGGTCGTCTTTCCATTCTATTGGCGTTATTATGTGGCCGAGTCTTATTACATGTCTTGTGTATGATGATTTAATCATTCGGTACTTGATTATTTGCGATTTCGAACTTGGTATTGTCTCTTGTTTCCATTATGAAAGATTTAGGTGTTTTGAAGTATTTTTGGGAGTGAAGGTTGCGTGTACGAGGCATATTTGCGAGTCGGCGGAAATATGTCGGCGATATTGACTACGGCTGGTTTCTTGGGGCCCGAGCACGTGGTTTCCGATGGCCTTGATCGCGGGTTGGCTAGTTAGACAAATGCTCCTACCGTGATGTGGAGAGATACCGTCGGCTTGGTTGGTCGGTTGATATATAAATAACTTCCTTTAGGCTGATTTGGCATTTCGGTTCATGTTTGTCGCGGTTTCTTACATGAGCCTCGTATGGATCATTGGTTAGGCTGCATTGCGGTAGTCAGTATTTGAAAGGGTGTCTGGGCGAGTGGTAACACACCGCGAGTCGGTTGCGGTACGGGGTGGTGTGATTACATTGGGTAGCTGTGCGCTTACTCGTCGTTACATTTACGGGTGGATTGTGTTTCTTGGCACCTTCTTGTTTCTTGGAAGGCGAAGAAACAAGTAGTATCTTCGGCTAAATCTGCGGCCGAATATCGTTGACATCCAATCGCGTGTGAATTAAATGGTTGAAGGAGTGCTTTCGAAGTGCTGGTGTACACCATGGCGTCACGGTAGCGGCCTTGATGGGCATTCATTTGGCACAAATCCGGTATTTAGCGGCGTCTGCAGCGTATTGAGATCGATTGTCGTTTTTCTTCGGGATGCGGTATTGGATAGCACGATTAAATGCCGTATTCCTACTTGCAGTCATTTAGCGGATATTTCACCAAAACAGGCAAAAACAATTTTGAGCGTCTCTTGCTTAAAGTTGGGCATTTTGGATGCAAATGCTCGACTTGAGGAGGTATTGAGATGGATCCGGAAAATTCCGAGAAGATGTGTGTGAGTATTATTATTACCATATTTAATTTTGGTAATAACTTGATTAATAATATTACCATAAGTATTTGATATTGTGTCTATAGAATTAGTTTGATCGTATATTTATTGTATTAATTTGTGTATTATTGATGATGAGTTTATTGATATAATTTGGAATGCTCTCGTTAACATCAGTTTACTCATAGCCAACTAGATAAGGTTATATGATTCTGTTTAACAGGGAAACAAAACCAGAAGATAAAAATCTTAAAAGGGTTTTGTGATGATGGGAACAATGCCTTTCGAAACCTTCTTTTCGAGCTTACGGTTTTATCTCAGCTAATATATCCAAAGACTATAAACTTGCTTTAACTTAATCTTCTATTTTCCTTCTCATTTTGATAGTTAAACTACTTGAGCTTCAATAGGTATTGCAACATACATTTACTTTGATGCAAAGAATCTAAATTTTAAACTGTATTTTCAGGAGAATGTAAAGGTAAGACCTAACGTCCTTACCTGAGGAAAGACGTAATCACTGATGTTAAGTGCAGCAGCAGACGCAATGTTGATAGCCTCTTCTCCATTTGTCGTAAGATAGAAGGAAATCCTTCCTTGTCTTTGAGCCTCATAAAATATACTATCCATAACTTGAAGTGTAACCATGTCGGAGTACATCTTCAAGGCTACCTCTTTGTCAACCTGATAAGATTTCATACTAGCTCCAAAATATCAATCCAAATCCACATTTCTAAAATGATCGATAAACTGCTCGATTCCTTTACCTTTTGAAAATTGTCACAAATTAGCTCCCCATTATCATCCAGAATTCGATAACAGTGAACCCGCTTTTCTGGTGAATCAGGTAGGAACTCCATATTTGATGTGAATTTGACATATCCGCCAGGGAAATTTAGTCCCTACTAGCCAAAACAATACATAACAAAGAACTAATTATCAAAATACATAGGAAAAATAGAACTAATACCTTAAAATAGGTTAAGCTGCAGAGTAAAGGTATATCATATAAGAGTAAACTAAAAGATTGACGATATCTCAAGTTCTTGAGAGTTGAGAGAGCATTCGATCTAAAAGAAACTTTTAACTCAACATAGACAGAAATACCAAAACAGCTCAAAATCAATATGTGCTTCTTCAGTAATTAGCTCTAGAATATTAATAAAACCATTTTACAAGACATTATATGCTCCATAAACATCAATTCAGCCTGAAATTACTATTCAATAAGTCAACGTACATATTTTAGGACAACAAGATCATATTCTGTTAAAAACCATAGATTTCACCTAAAATCAGTGTGCCATAAGGAGTAGACTGAAAAGTCAATGTGAATTAAGGAATCATCAATATGTTCAAAACAACCAATCAACAGTGACATGCCCCATGTCTAAGCTGGGTAGGGGGCGGGATGTTGTTTTCGAATTGACCTAAGAGTAAGGTGGGTAACACTATTTACTACTTCAGAAAGAATAAGAAGCCTAATTAGTCCATTTTAATATATTCCATTATGTCTAAGAGCCATAGAATATAAAAATGTTTGACTCCATATTGAAACAACCAAACAACAAAACAAAAGTAAATTAATCTCTTATTACAGTAATATTCAGGCTACAAAATAAAGTTGTTTCAATAAATTTCAAGAACAGTTAATATTTATATACCTCACTAGTCTCCTCTTCCTGTGTGGTATCATCTACTTGGAGTTGAGCTTTGGTAGATTCCAAACGTTGAAACCTGAAAAGGGTCGGATTATCATCACAAACTGAGCTTAAATCTCTGAGGTTTCTTGAAAAACTGCCATGATCATGATGAGTGAAGCTGTCCAAACTCAGCAAAACTTTTTGGTTTCTTTTGAAAAGATTGGTTATCAATCTCTGGGATTTGAACAAATAAAGAGCCATTAATGAAGGAAATTAATTGGAAGAATTTCTCAGTTATTGATACGTTGACACGCTTAACGAAGCCGCACGGCTAGTCCATGAAATTAATTGGAAGAATTTCTCAGTTATTGATGATGAATGAATGAGAAGAATGTTTATTTATATAAATGGTGAAGCCTTGAAATGGAAATATGAATATTTAGCTTCTAGATTACAATCTCGTACGAGATAACGCTTACCTCGTTGGCACAAAAAATCCTTTTTAGTACTCCTCCATTTCTTTATCTGAAGTTTTAAATATATCGAAATAAAATTTTGACGATTAATTCTTAATTCTTCATTATTTAATAAATATAAAGTTTATATCATTCGATTAATGCTTTGAAAATAATTTACCGTAATATTTTTAATAATTTTTATACCATATAGTTTAAAAATTCTTGATAATTAAAGTTTAAATACCGATGTCTTAAAAACGTCGAATAAAGAAAAACCCAATCGAAATATAATTTTGTGTCTTAGAATAATTTATTTTATTTTATTCTCTATCATCAAACACGATCGATTTTTAGTTTAATGATTGAAACTTTATGAAATTTTGGTACAAGCATTTTATATACATGGATTGTATAATAGTTGGTGAAGTATATCAAATTATAGTATTTTTAAGGTATTTTACTATTTTTTAACGATAGAAGTTATAAATTAAATAAATATCAGAATATTTAATTAAATTTTAAAATTAGCGAATGGAGCTTAAAACCACAGAAAGCTGTATCTGTATTACTCTCGAAAGTATGTATAATATATTCATTTCTTTAGGAAGCTGGGGAAATCTCTTGGATAGGCTATTCAAGCACGATACCACTAAGTCATAAGTAGGTATTTTACTATTGGAGTGTGATTCTATCAAGATCTTATCTCTCGAATCATCTTTTAATCTGAATTAGTGGAATGTGATCAATATCGTTAGTTAGGTAACATTTTATAATATAACAATTTTTGTCATTGTTTTACATCTGAGAGAGTTTGAGAATAATAATTGAAAATGATCTTACTCTTTATTATTAACATGATAATTTTTTATTTATTTAAAATTAATTTTGTGTCAATTAAGTTACAATTTGAAAAAAATTTGACATAAAATTGGACAATATTTTTTGGATGAAGACAATATAATTTATTTTAAAAATAATCGTATGAAGTATTATTTCCAGGAAAAGAATGGAGGTTAGATTATCGATAGGCTTGTTTATAGTGATAAGTTTGTTACTTTGATTTTGAATAATACTCCGTAATTTCCAACTAATAAGATAGTGATTTTGAGTTTTTCATCTATGACTATTGCTAATTATCGTTTCTCTTCATCATGTGTGTTTGATTAAATCCAATGTTTTCTTTTTGCAGAATGCTTTGGGCATGACAATTTTATATAAATATCACAATTGACGAGCGACATAAAATATAGTCCAATTGAGTCCATCATGAAAAAAACATTTGTAAACTGTAGAGATGGATGGTGACGACTGACAAGGAAAGGCCAAATAGAAGGATTTGTTTCACCTAGCTATGGGGTTTGTTCAACTAATCACTTTAAACAAATAATCCATGTGATAATGTGATCCTACTCAACGACGTACTTAGCATTGAAATGTTAATAAAATACTGGAGGAAAACACTAATTAATTTTCTTTTTTGATAATTTATATCATATTTAATAGATAGGAAATAACAAAGTATTTTGGTGATTTGTACATACTCTTCCGCATGAGCTAATATGCTCTATCTAATATCTAGATCTGTACAAAGCCATAAGAACTACAAAATTAGATATTGTGGAAATGTGAGCTTAAATAAGTCAATGATTTCTTGGTCTTTGCTAACGACCCGTACTTGATGCAAATGGGAAATTTGTTGAGGGGCAGTTAATACCCGTTTAATTTCTTTGAAATCCTTTGGATTTTGAAGGCGATAACGGTCTCCCAGATAGGGTGTTTAGTGACGTTTGAGTTGACGGGCAATTATTTGAGGCGGTTTAGGTCAATTTTTGCTTATAAATACCCCATGGCTTGGTTTTAGTCTCGATTACAAAATCGATTATGTAGGCTATTGAATAGAGAATTAGAGGTTAGCTTCTTGTTGTTACATGTTTCGAGGGGATAGTGTTGGTGGGTTGTATTAGTCTATTATCTGTTAGAGTTACCGGCCAGATATGTTATTTGCGAGTCTATAATCACAATTCATAATTATAGTAAAATGCATTTATGTGGTACTACTATAAGGTGGATTAGTCTTCCATAGCGTTGTTAGGATACCCAGGTATTAAATCTCATCTCTCTTTATTTTCGATTACTTTTACTTAATTTCTTGTCTTGGGTCATGGCTGCCTATTATAGCAAACAAGCTTCGTCGTTATAACAAGCTGAGTATCGAGAACTTGGATTGATTTGAGAAGAAGATGGTGGGTAGAGTATTAAAATTGAGAAGTTCGTTGGGAGAAACAATTTTTAGTCTATAGCGAATCGAGGCAAGGCTATTGAACAAAAGGGGCTTTGGGTTCCTCGTGGAAAATCACCCGACACCGTTACTTGATAACATGGATAGTCTGGGAGAAAGCGCTTTCGGCGTTGATTCTTTCTTTTGGATGATAAGGTTATTGAAATTTTCGGAGGAGGATACTGCTTTGCCGGTTGTGGCCTCAAACTTGAGAGTGCGTATATGATGAAGGCTTGACGATAAGTTGTTAAAGGAAACATACATTTTAGGCTAAGAATGCAGAAGGTGCAACCTTTAGAAATACTTTGGATCGTGCTTGTGGTATATTCTTGATTTGTGTAATATGAATAGTAAGATTGAGGATAAGGATGAATACACTTGATATTGTTAGCCTCTTTGCACATGTCATATGAGAACTTTAGAGTACATGTTGATAAATGGTAAGGTCGTTGTCTCTGGAAGAAGTTAGGTCGCCTTACTCATGCTTGATTATGGCGTATTAGTTGCGATAGTGGTTCTAGTTCGGTTCGGTCTAAATGGTGCCTTAGTTGCTAACCTTAGTCGGTCGTGATACTCGATTCTCGAGAAGGCCGGGGAGGGTTCGAGAGAAGCGTGGGTGTAACACGACAATCGTGAGGTGGAGGTGTAGCTTAGTATTGTCTATCTGTACGGGTTTTACGTTTGGCCAGCGTCTGGGTATCTTTTGGTGCATTTGGTATGATGGTGCGGTAGTACATATTATACATTTGGCGCATTTGGTACATATTTTCACTATCTATCTTAGCGTCAATTACTTTGGGTACATTTGGTCCTGACTTAGGAGGTTTTTCTGATGTTGTGGAGGATTCAAGTCGAGTGGAGGTTTGTAAAAATGTGACTTGAATAAGTCAATGGTTTCTTTGGTGTTCTTCTTGACCAGTAGCGGCCCCTGAAATGGGGCCATTGCGGGAAATTTGTTCATACCCGTTTGGCTCTTTGAAATCCTTGGACTTGAAGAGCGGTAATGGCCTCCCGATGGGCCGTTAAATTTGGCTTGAGGGCAATTATTTTGAGGCGGTTTAGGTCAAATTTTTTCCTATAAATACTCCCTTCACTTGGTTTTGAGTCTCCAATCGTAAAATCTGATTGTGTAGGCTATTGAATAGAGAATTAGGATTCTTGAATAGCTTAACTCTTGTTATTCTATTCTTGAGAATGATGTAGGCCGAGGATGTATTAGTGCATTTGTCATTATTCTTTTGAGTTACGCTTAGATCTATTATCTACACAAGTGCATTGTTCCTCCATTATAGTGAAATCTGTTATGTGGCTCATCCGTGGATTAGTCCTAACACGTTGTTAGAATACCACGTTAAATCTCTGTCTTTATTTGTTATACTTAATTTCTTTGTCTTAGATTCGCAATTGTTTATTTATAGCAAAAAGCAGCTACTACCGTTATAGATCTAAATGGAGGAAAGCCAAAAAGAGTTTACTAAAAGCTGTTTAAAGTAGTCCTTCAGAAAAATGTTGCATTGATCATCCACATTATCTTTCAAAAAGTGTTGCCATTCTTTTCTTTAGTGAATCCCGATAGTAATACTTAGCTAGAACCTGCGTAATCAAGGAATCCAATACAAAGAAAAAATAGAGATGAGGTGCAGTATGTAATTTAAGTAAAAGAACTAAAGATAATAGCCTCTATGATATGAGCTAGTAAATTGTAACCAGTGATTGTTTGGTTTGGATAAGATAGGTAGTTGTGTGTATAAATTTTTTATAGTTGTAATGGTAGCCTTGAATTGAGATATTCATTTTCGGTTGATGTTGTAAAGTAAGGTATAGTAGTGAGTGATAAAGGGATGGTGGTTGTAATAATTTGATTATGTATGGATAAAATCATTATTTTTAAATGTAATAATATCTTTCCCTATAATTTTTTTATGTATGGAGTGATGTGATTTAAGGTCTAATTCAATTACTAAATTTAATGAAACAATAACAAGTAAATGCGAGAAAAAATAACTACACGATTTTATATAGATTTCTTGATATGAGCAGTGCGTCCTGTTGCTGCTGCAGAAATCCACTAAAACCAAAAATCGGAAGATTGTTACAATCACCTATCAAGCTAAACCCTCAATTGAGTAATACTTTATATACGATAATACCAAGTAATTACACAAAGCACTCATGATATTATTGATGATGATTGATAATATTATACCAATTGTTTAGGTTGACTATTTTTTGTGATAGAAAATATATAGAGAAAGCCTACATATATAGGAAAACTTAGCATAGCTTTGGCTCCAAAATGGGAAACAAATAGAAGTCCAAACCGCCTCGGCAGCGTCGTGAGACCCCGGGGTTTCGAATGCCTCACTTCGTCCGGATATTGGTGCCACGAGATCCCCGTATTTTCAAAGCAGAGACCCAGCCAGAGACAGAGTGCATTGACCTCTCGATGACAACTTTCCACCAGGCGAAAAATGGTCTTGACCTCGACAATCTTCCTTGAAGATATTTTTTCCGATCACCGTCTTTAAACACCATTACTGCAGCTGACCCTCTTCAAATTATTAAACAGAAGACCAGCTAAAGTTGAACACAACTTCGGTTTCTCATGTTCACCGCCTCGAAAGTCTTCTGACTTGAGAACTCCATTCTCGATAGAGAACTCCGTCTCGATACAGAAAAGTTTTCTCTTATCAACGCTCGCCACCATTGTCGGCATGCACATATCCTATCGACACGGCGTATGGATTTTTACGATACAAAGCCTTTTTATACCTTACCATTCAGGTATCTTAAAATCCTTCCTGACTTCCCGATGTTCTCTTTCTGAGTTAGACATATCTACCTAACAACTCTGTTTACATGTCTGATAATAAATTTTTAGTGCGTACCATTGCATACATAAGGCTACCTACTGTAGAAGCATAAGACACCTTATCCATATACACTAATTCATCCTCGGTCTTAGGTGATTGTTCTCTGAATGGTTAAATTGAGCATTCTCGAGTCTTAACGGTTTTGTATCCACCGTGTTGAACGACGTCGCAACTTGAGATATTAACTTTGTGTCGATATCGGTATCCCGATCTCGGTTATTCTCATCCCAATTTGCTTCACTTCACCTAGGTCTTTCGCTGCAAATTCCGTGATAACTCTTTCTTGACTGTTTTATCTTCTACAAATCGACTCCTATTATCAACATATCATCCACATGAGGTAGAATAACATAGTCTTTTCAGTATCTTATGACAACAATGATGGTCTACTTGATCTGAAACTTCAAACTCTTCATAAAATTATCAAAGTTAATATTCCTTTGCCTTGGAACTTGTTTGACCATAACTACTAAAGTTTGCAAACCAAATTCTATACTTTAACCTCCAAGCATTGAGGTTGCTTCGATATTCTTACGTCCGGATCGCCATGTAAAAATGTAGTTTTCATATCCATGCATTTTGAAGATGCGATTATCCCTTGCTACCAATCGAATACTTGATTGTCCTTGGTTTGACTACGGTGAGAATATTTCGGTGTGTCGATACGCTTTCGCTTACTGTTGAAATCTCTTGACAATCGAGCCTTGTACCGTTTACTTAATCTGTTCTTCCTTGATTTGATAGACCCATTTGTTACGCATTATTCTCTTATGGCTACTTGGCGGTTTAACTTGACTCACGCGTCATATTAGTCATCGATGCCTCCGTCTCTCTTTCGTCGCTAACTCGGCAATTGTATCATCATTGTGAACGTTTCGCCTTCTTGGCTGCATCGATTAACAATAAAAAGTTAGCGAAGGAGAATACCTACGAGTTGGTACGCTTGCTCTTTACGATCTTAAGGACCTGGTGTTTCTTCATACTTGATTAGCATCGGAAGTGTTTCCTCGACCTTAGTTTTTTTCTCCTCATCGTACTAGCCGCCTCCGGAGGTATTTATGTAAGCCAAAGTCTTTAGATTTACTTTTCTAGAAGCAGGGCATGATAAGATAAGCCATTTGGAAGTGTTGGAAATCAATGAAAATTGATTCCTTTTATTATGCCACGTTGCGACAATTGTGTATCAGTCGTTTTACCGAGTTGGTTAATGTGATTACTTGAACTTAGTGTTCGCTTAGTAATTGTATATTCTTAGTGCGGGTTCTCGTGATAATTTAAGAGGTTATGACGTTGCTAGATCTTACTCATTAATGGGTTATCGATTATTATTATTATACAACTTACTATTATACGAGCCTAGAAGGTCACGCGCATGCAGTGGCGTTGAATTATATTTCATATGCGAGGGAATTAAACTTCACGTTTGCTAAATTGAGAGTTAATTGTAATCAGCGGATATTACCGATTGAGGCTACATTGATAATGTAAAATATAAATTGGATGAACCCGATTAATTAATTAGTCAGGTGAATTAATTGATAGTTAGTTGAACTTTTAGTAACTTGTTGGTTACTATTAACAACTTATTAGTGTTTGATTTTACTTAGTTTAATTAAATCAAGCGAGTGGCTCAAATTAACCGTTAGGTTGGGCTACAGACTAAATGATGGACCATATATAAGTGATCCTTATCGTTTAGGTTTCATGAAACAAAAGAAAACCTCCATTTTCTCTCCCAATGGCGAAAATACCAAGGGAAGAATTGAAAATTATTCTCTTGATTTTTTCATCAGACATCCGTATTACATGAGGCCTTGATGTAGATTCAACATCTACAATTGTGGACAGCCCAGAAGCTATTCGTTTGAAGTGCTCAACGATGGAATTCAAAGGAGGCTTCGTGAAAGATTTGGAGATAGACTTCCGCTGACATCTCTGTAAGTACTCTCGTATTCATATAAGTCATTATATGAATTTTAGATTAATTTATATCATTTTGAGGATCCGGGATGTATGAATTTGATGTTTTATCACAAATGAAATTCATACTAGATTCTAACAGTGGCCTTAGAGCCTACTCAAGTTTGATGTATTTTATCTAATTTGATTGTGTGTTGACATAGTTGTTAGTTAATTTGATTAATTCATGATTTATATATTCAATTGATGAATATATAATATGAAAAATCAACCCATTTTGTATGAATATCACACGGCTGAAATCATCATTTCAATGTATTGATTTTGATGATTTGATGTTTATTTAATTATTTCATGAATTGAAAGGGATTAAAAATTGATTAATTTGCATTTTTAATTTGAGGTAGAATCATTTTCGATTTTACAGAGAGGGTTAGAAATTTCAGAAAATGGGAAATTAAATTTATGTGTTCATGACCTTTGGGGTTCATCTCAGATTTTTCCAGAATAATTTAGTTTTTAATTACTCCAAGAATTCATTGATTTACGGATTATTTTAAGTTTAATAAAAAAACTAAGAAGCTTTTTTTGATGAAATTCCAATTGGACATGTTCAATAATGATATTGTTCATGTTCAGAGTCAGATCCAAGAAATTTTTTGAATTTTAGAGCCTCCAAATCATTTTTACAAAAGATTTTAATTATTAAGGAAAAACGAAAAGCGAAATGAATTGCCAAAATAATTCGCCGAACTTGCGGGCACCGTACCGACACGTCGGTGCGAATAGCACGTTCGGCCACGGGCGTGGCTCACTGTACGTCTCGGCACGAGGCGCGTGTTGGTGGCGGGCAGTCGTTTTGGCCGTTGAAGTTAAATGGAGTCCGTTTTTTAGAAAACCTAAATGTATTTTTATGTAATTATTTTTGTTTTTAAAAGTATTGGTAATTACTAATTTCGGTTTAAATGTTAAATCATAGAATTTTGTCATTAGGATGATTGAATATATATCTTGAATGGCATTAAATTTGATTTATATATTTTCCTTTCATAGTATTTTTAAATCCCAGTGATAATTATTGAAAATACTTTCAAGGTAACTTTAAATTTTAAATTTTGGAGTTAACTACTTGATATTATTTCATGATTTAAGTGGTTGATAATTATTGTAACAATTATCGTGTCGTAATATTAGAATAATTCAAAATTTACATTAATTGATAATTAATTGTAAAATAATAGATGAAATTAATTAGTCGATTATGAACACATTTAATCTCATTTCATTTTAATATATATGATATTAAGTGCATTTATTTATTTAATGTTTGCCCATATATATTGTTATGGAATGGAAAGAGGTATTAGATATGACAGTTTCATTTATTTATTTTTAAGTCTAACGTGCGGAAAATATTATGTATTCTTTTATTCTTGTATTCATTTACCCATGACTATAACGTCTTTGTCTAAGTTAGGTTAGAGTAGTAGTATGTCTTCTTGTGGCATGAAGATAGCATTTCATGAAATGACACTTGGAGAGAACTTGAGAGTTTCAGAATTTGAAGAATACAGACTTGCCTTTACAAAGTCTTTATGTAGGACTTGTTGGCATTTACGTTAGCAGTGATGTAATAGGTCTAGGGTCATATCTATATCTCTAAATGTATGTTATTTATTTATTTTCATGTTGTGCATGTTCACTTTTGAATATGTACTGTCGTAAATGGTTAAATAAGTTAAATAACATTAATCTCACCAATTAAAATTTAAGCAAATGTATCGAAGCCAATTTTAAAGTTGTGAAATTGGTTTGCGGCATCCCCAGGCACCTTGTGATGGCCGGTCTTCTGGGTTTTGCGCTTTGATATAATGATTGATAAATGTTGAAATGATTTGTAACGTTGTGGGCTTTTAGATGATCACTCAGTACCTATTTGGTTTAATTGGTATGCTTAACGGATTGTATGGGAATACAAGTCGAGGTAACATCTGTATGGTATCTTTGAAGAGTGACACAAGAGTTATGTGATTTAAATTGGTTGGTAGCACTATTTAGTTTGAAATGTTGTAAGCGACTTTTGTTGAATTAAGTATTTCTTTTATTCTTGTATTCGTTTTAATCCCGCAAACTGCGTCTTGTCTAAGTTGGGTTAGGTAGTAGTATGTCTTCTTTGTGGTGGCATTGAAGATAACATTTCCACAAAGGCGGCACTTGGAGGAACTTGTAAGTTTCAAGGGAGGTGAAGAATACAAGACTTCTTGTTAAGTCTTGTAATAGGACTTATGTTAGCATTTCAACATTAAGTGATGTAATAGGTCCCTAGGGTCATCTCATATCTCCCTAAATGTGTGTTATTTATTTATTTTTCATGTTGTGCTTGTTGCTTGAATATGTCTTGTATCTATGCGTGGTCAAATAAAGTTAAATAACATTAATCTCACCAATTAAAATTTAAGCAATGTATCGAAGCCAATTTTTAAAGTTGTGAAATTGGTTGCATTATCTGAGCTGCTTGTGATGGCGAGGTGTTCTGATTTTGCACTTTGATATGACAACGGATCATGTTAGTGATTTCATTAACGTTGTGGGCTTTGAATGATCAACTCCCAGTAACTATTTGGTTTAATTGGTATCTTAACCGATTTGTCGGAGATTCAAAAATCGGAGTAGCATCTTGTATGGTATGCTAGTGACACAAGTTATGTAGTTTAAGTAATTGGTTGGTAACTACTATCTTTGGTTAAAATGTCTTATGCGGTGTTGCCGTTGAATACGGGGCGTAATGGAGCTTTATTCTGCCATATTAGCACATAGTGGTTAATAACCTACTATTATACTTGATTCAAAATGTATGCTGTTGCCGTTTGAATCAAATTATAAATAGTCTTGATGCATTGTACATTTGTGAATTTGAAATGCGGGTATTATATTTTCAATTTATTTGTAAATATGTATGGATTCTTTTGAACTTCTGTTGTTTTTATTTTTAAGTTAAGTATTTCTATTATGTTTGGCGTATTAAGTTTACCTATTTTATTACGCGTTTATTGGGAAAGGGAAACTAAATGCATAATTTATAATGTGAAATAAAATAAGTGGAGAAATCGAATGACTTGTTGAAACAAAGTATTTACAACGCGATCTCATGACTATTGCAATCGGTTGTATGCTAATAGAGGACAAACTTTAAATACCCTGAGCATTTAAGACTTGATTGATCATGTTGATACGTTACGAACTTTGGTTCAGTGAACAAAGGTCATATGATATGATTGAAAGATAATTGTTTATTTCGATCAAGGTGATGATGCTATGAAGACGATATGTCATATTGTCTTTTAGCCACCAAACAAGCCTTAGATAATAAATAGTTTAATCTCTTTATAACTTTCGGTTGAAAAACTATTGAATGATCTTGAATATTTGTGTATACACATCTCGAGACTATGTGATTGGTATTTAGTTTCTTTAACACTTGATGAACATGGTTCGCAGATTGTGATGAAATAAAAGCTTATGGTATGTAACCAAATAAGCAAAGTTATCTATTTTGTTCTCGCATCACTTATGCAGTTAGTGGACATGGAACTATAAGTTGAGATTAATGATTAAGCCGTTATTTGAACTTTAAAGCTTGAAAGGGTTTTAAGTAACATTTAGGAATTGAAAGAGATTTGATTAAATCTCATATCTCAAAATAATTTTATTGTCAAAATTGTAATGTCTTGGCTAGCTACCGATTAATAGAATACAATTTTTGATATGATTTAATCATGGGAAATGAACCAATATACTTGATAGTTGGAAGACAAGATACAAAGAAGATTATCTGAAGCTGCTTATGTAATGATAGGCGACTTCGTTATAAGAGCTCGCGGATTTCATCCTCTACATGAAGGTGGTTGAGATTCTAAACTATTTTCTTTGCACTTGAAGTAGAAATGAATGTCATGTTTGACATGCACGTTTTCAATATGAGGTGATTCGATTAAGGACACATTACTACTTCTTTAAAGGACACCTTGAACAACAAACTTGATTGAATAATACTTATGGATTATGACTAAAACAGAAAACTTGAGTATAATATTGAAGAAGGATGAACTAAGTCCTTTCTTACTAGACTTAGTGGGAGGTTCACTAATCTAAATTAAGTTTGTATGTTTACATAAAAGTTAATTAAGGTTGAGTCATTGAATGATAAATCGAAATTGACAGAGTATGGAAAGGACCATGTGAATACTATCGAGTTAAATTCGTAAGTATCGTCGATATAAGTAATATATCGTCAAGAATGAGACATCATTCTAATCTTAAAATATGCTTGTTGAATCGTAATTATGGAATTGTGTTGTGAGTTAAAACACACAATGGATGAGATCTTTCAATTTCATATACGAATAATTTAAATTTAACTTCCCAGATGTGTAAATTTAGTTGAGTGATCTGGTAAAGATGATTGTTTAACGTGTTTGAGAAACACAAAAGATGAAATAATTTCACATATTAAAGGTTGCTTACCTACCTTTAAATTAATTTATTTATATTCAAGCGTGAGACAACTCAAAGGTTGTGTTTGATAAAAAAACTTTGAAGCACGTCTCGTATAGGATAGAAGTTAGTATTATGTCATTGTAGTAGACATAATTTAACAGATCCAAAGTTGATATTAAGTCATTTTGTACATAACCAGAAGGAAGCTGGTATTTATTTCCATCCACTATAGTATTGCAATTTATTGTACATATAGAGTCTTCATTATGAAGTACAAATAGTGGAAATAAATATGTGACTTGAATGCATTCAAGTGGCTCCGTAGGAGATGTTGAATAATGGTGATTGATTCCAGGCAACTTTTTTGAAGATAATAGGTGTTTAAGCAGACTAATCCGTTTTCAAGTGAGCGTGTAATCGGTTTATTCTTTAATAAGTTCAGCAAGAGTTGATCGGGATGTTCGGGAGGCTCAGGATGAGTCTAACAAGCATGAGCTATTGAGGAGCTCGTGGTCTTTATTTATAGGCGTTTGTAAAACTCTACACTTTAGTATATGTTTTTTTAAGTATGAGAGTAATGACTTTTGCGGTTTTAATCTTGAATGATTTTAAAATTGATAGTCCGTAGTTTCTAATCCTAAGTAGATTGATTCATTGTTAAGGCTTCGTACAAATGAGCGTGTGTCATTTGTTTGAGAGTGGCTTGAAAGCGATCCTTGCTGGAAGAGAAAACATCGGACCATCGAACCCTCCCGAGAGAGAGTGGTCTCGTTGAGGTCGATGATCGAGACCCCGTGAGAGGGTAAGGTCTCGATAGGTCCCGATGATCGAGACCACGGCACCGATAAGTGCAGAGGAGGCATAGCCGTTACTTTTGGCTCGTGAGGGCTCGCCGAGACCCCGGGGTGTGATAGGGTCTTGATGCCTTGGAAATTTCAAACATATTTTTATACCTTATATAAGTCTCTTTCTATTTTAAAACCCTCGGCTTTTTGACCTAATTCTATAAAGCATTAAATTCCTTCAAATTGAAAGGCAAAAGTCAATAACTCTCGCATTTAATCTTCGTTATCTTTTTGTAGAGAGTTTTTCTAGTTGTTATTAAATTGTATTACTCGATCCTCAATTGTGATTTAGTAGAGAAATCCTTGTGTGTGGTGTAGCATGGGGTTTTGCTATTCTGGTTGGAGTAGTGAAATTGAAATCTAGAGGTATTCTTGGGTTCTAATCTAGGTAGATTAGGTGTTGAAATCCTTAAGCGGGTGGCAGATTGGTTGGAGGCTAGGTGTTTGATAATAGTCTTGAGAAGTTGCTTTCGTGTGTAATCAAACAATTCTTCCAGAGCTGATTGTCTTTGCAAAATCCGAGTTGGAAAGCTTGACGGTCAAGCATTAGGGAACCCGAGCTCGTTAAATAAATTGTGTGTCGTCTTCTGTCTTTCTCTTTACTTTCAAGTATTCTTGTTATTTTAGCTAATAATATTTTGCTTGTTTTAATTCTTGACTAATCATTCTCGAGCTTAGGTAGTCGATCTATCAATTAATTTATATTCCTATTGTTTGTTAATTCCATATTATTAAATTAAAACTTCGAAAAAAAGATAATAGCAACTTAAATCTTAATACTTCCCCACTACAAGGTTATATCTAGGCTAACGGGAGATACCAATCCGATTATTAGAACCGCCGGTTATATCCAAAGGAGTATCAGCTCTTGATGCATTTTAAAAGTAAATGCGGTGTGCAAATGACAACATGAATAAATAGTACTCGATATTAAATGAATTAGAGGTCATTTAAATGAAATAAAATGAATACATGGAGTTGAGTATAAAGTTCTTTATCTTCTAGATGGTGATTAAATCGAGGTAGGCTTGATATATTAGTTTTACGGATGGTGAATCATCGAAGTAATGAATGTATTCTTATTAAATGAGCAATCGGAGTCATGAATGAAGCGTTTAATCATACATTTGGTTGGTAAGATTAAAGATATTCGTTGGTTGGTATGCTCATGTTTATTTCAAACTTTCTTATTGCTATTCCTGAGATTTGTAACATGTGGGTCTAAGCAAGTTATCAAAAGAATGTTCCTATGATGATCAGCGATGATGGATACTTGACATTGTTATTGGAACTCTACATCTCAAACGAGAATATAAAATAAAGTTTCTATACTACTAGAATCTAAAGTTGTAAACTTAAGATTGAGTATAATGGAGTTAAATTCCTCACTTTGATACTTGATGAAAATCAATAAGAATCAAGAGTGATGAAGAACCTTGAGTTCCTTAAAGGTTAGTGGGAGCGTAACTGCATAAACTTTAAATGTTGAAGAAATCTTCCTACAACCTTAAAAGGTATAGTAGTGATTAGGTTAACTTTGTGCATTTGTGGAGGCCCAACTATATGTGACACATGCTATAATCAGTCACATTATATATGTGAGCTTGCATGACATTGCTTGTTAAGTTTAAGATGTCATGAAGCTCGAGGTGATTGAAATCTATAATAGATTAAATTCTATAAATAGACAAATTCTCTTTATTGACAAAATGACTCTTCATTAGAATCCCCAATCCCTAGTAAGAGCCTCACATTAATGATAGTGGTTGAAGTCCATTACATAGTAATATGATTCACACGTACCGTGTTAAAGTCATGTGTTATACACCGCGACTATGGTATACGATTCACAATGATAGGAATTGAAGTTCTCTTAAGTATTCACGCAGTTAGGAATAAACATTAGTAACTTTAGAGAATAGAGGTAACTATAGTTACATAGAATGGATCGAGTTGTTGATCTTCCTTTATAGCTGAATGTGATAATAACATTATGAATGTTGTACCATATGAAAGCTATTAGCCAAGAATTTGATAATAGGGTAGAATTACAGTAGGCTCGATATGAGTAAGCCAAAAGGAAACTTGAACTCGGTGGCCTGGTGACCGGTCAATGCATTTTGTTAGTAATGTTGTTAAAAGAATATGCATTTAATAAGATAGATGTGTTTAACGCGCGAGGAATTATGTTGTAATGAGATAGAACCCGAAGTAGTTGAAGCCATTTTGTCGTAGTAGGTGTGACTATGTCGGGGATAATATTAGTCATCAATGATTCCTTGGTTAGAGGGCCGGGTTGATGAATGTAAAGTAGCAATAAGTAGTATTCCCGATAAGATGTGATTATAATCACTATCCCTTTTTGCTACATATCATGAAATGATCTAGAGAATTATGCGAGTTAAATGATCGTAACTTGTGGATTTAAGCATGCATCTCGGAGTTCAGAATCCTTCCTGTAATTCAACCAAGTTTGGTTTTCACGAACTTAATGAAAGGCGGAAGTATGGCAAAGTTCGGTGGGAGCTGGATTCATTCATTTTCTGAATAAGTTAAGTAGTCAATTAAAACAAAAGTTCCTTTGTGTTTTAATACGATTGTTAACTAAACTTCATGAATCGTGATTCATTCATAATTTATCCATTATTTATTTCACGGGCCGTTGAAATATATAATTTACATGTATTGTATCCTCGATGAGTGAAAGTCAAATCACAGGTTAGTCATCTTTCTGAGAGGCAACATGAATTGTTGATTACGCCTGCTAAAACACGAAACATGGGATAACCGAGGCCTTGGTTAGATCTTGATAGTTAGGAAACAAACATCTTATGACTAACATGGTGTTTTGATTAGTGATCAGTTGATCACGTTAGCACAGGGACTAGATCAAATAAGCGTGTTTGCCAATCTACGGCCCAGGAAATTTGGTATGACCCGGCAATTCATAGAAGATATGTATATCGTCCTATGATATTTGTTAGAATTTTAGGTTCGACAATTCTTGAACCTACGATATATAACTATATGTGTTATATAAGCTCTGTACTTTGACTATGACCTAACGTCTGCCTTAAGCGGGGATCATAATGGCATATGTTGGGTCCTTGTGATAGTATGTGATAGATGTTGATATATTGGGAGGATTTATCCGTCCTTGATATCTGAAGATCTGGGGCCTCTGCGCGAGTTGGTACTAATTGGTTTATAGGATGCCATAAATGCTTATTCGATTCATGCTTTCGAGTAAAGAAAGTTGTGGGTGTTTAAAGCTGACAGCTTAACTGTATGGTTAGCCTACGAATAGATATCGTGTCAAAGGTGTATGGTAATCGTCTAGGGCAATTGGGAGTGTTGGAAATTAATGAAGATTGATTCCCTTTTATTATGCCGTTGCGATAATTGTGTATCAATTCATTTACGGGTTGGTTAAATGTGATTACTGGAACTTAATGTTCACCTTGTATATTACTAGTGGTTCATGATAATTTAAGGGTTATGACGTCCTTTAGATCTTACTAAATTATAATAATAGTAATTGAGTCGATTATTATTGTTATACACAACTTACTATTATCTGAGCCTGAAAGGTCACACACATATAGTGACGTTGAATTATATTTCTAAAACTAGCCAGCAAATTAAACTAGATTTCTGCTAAATTGAGAGTTGATTGTAATCGTGGATATTCTCAATTAGAATTTCACATTGATTATCTAAAATATAAATTAGATGAATCGAATTAATTAATTAGTCAATTGAATTAATTCGATAGTTGAACAAACTTGTCGATAACTTGTTGAATTACTATTAACAACATTGGTGTTTGATTTGCTTAACGATTTGAGTAAATCAAGCAATTATTTCAATTAACCGTTCGGTTGGGCTTTAGAATAAATGATGGACAGCCTTATAAGTGATCCTTATCATTTTAGGTTTCATAACATCATGAAACAAAGAAAACACTCCACATTTTCTCTCTGGCGAAAATACCAAGGGAATTGAAAATTCTTCTTCATTTTCATTCGATTCGATCCGTGTTACAGCGGATGCAAATGTAGGATTGATCTCTACTCTGGTGTGGACCAGCTAGAGCACTACATTTGAAGTGCTCAAGTAAAATTCAAAAGGAGGCTTCGTGAAAGATTTGGAAATAAACTTCCAGCCTGACATCTACGTAAGTACTCTCGTATTCATATAAGTCATTATATGAATTTTAGATAATTTATAATATCATTAGAGGATGCAGGATGTATGAATTTGGTGTTTAAATCACAAATAGAAATTACATACTAATTCCAACGAGGAAGAAACCGAGTCATGGGCCTCGTCTGCAGTTTGACTTCTCGGTTTTTGCAGCGTGACTTCTTATTTCACTTAACTTTCTCCTTGACAACTTTTTGTACATCTTTATATAACACCTTTTCATGAAGACCACTTCACTACTTCTTGTGATCTTGGAGTTCTTCAAATCGTAGAGGCAGGTATCTATCTCGGCGTCGCTATAACCAATAAAATAGCAAATGTTAGATTTTGCATCAAGTTTACTTCTAGCATTTGCATCTACATGAACATAAGCTAAACAACCAAATACTTTCAGGAAAGATAAGTTTACCTTCTTGAACTCAGCATTCTTAGGGAATTTTGAAATCCGGAGGAGCGGGGTCCTTTGTTTATCGAAAGTACAGCATTATTGATTTAAATCAGCGAGCGTTTGAGAGTAAGCAAAATGTAACCTGTACTCGAGCACGTTCATTTAGCGTTACATTCGTCCTTTAAGCCTCCGTTTTGTTGAGGTGTTTCGAATAGTGCTGTAATAACTGTTCGTACTTATATTCTTGTAATAGTATACTAGTTGCTCGGTGGAGTATTTCGGAGAAATAAAAAATTTCAGTTGAATAGTGAGAAAATACAACGGATGGAATTAGGTTGGTAGTGCGTTCGGTATTTAGAATTTTAATGTTTGTGTCGAATGAAAATGATATTATTTGGGTGGTAATATAATTTGAGTGTAGGAATGTTGATGTTTTGAAAGTTGGTTATTAGAGATAAGTTAAAACGAGAAGTATCGATTGAATTAAAACGATCGGGTTTCACACAAAATTAGTGGGCCAACCCATTAAGTCATATTTACCCAATGAGGCCCAAAGGAGAAAAACCGTTTCCTGCTTCCTGCGGCGTTAGAACTATATCACGCTGTTTTTTCTTGATTTCTCTTCCATCTTGCGAGCTTTGGACCTTAAATTTTTGGAGAGCTTCCACTTCTACATCGTCTCGTTTCAAGGTAAAAAAGGTCGATCTTGTTGAATATTATTTTGGGAGATCGCCCGAGTTGACTTTTGTAATTTGATTTTTATTACTTTCTGTCCGTTCTTGGGTTCTAAATTAGTTATTCTTGAGTTGAAATTACGTGTTTAATGTGGAATTTTGGACATTTTAGAACCGTTGACATTTTGGAATTTTGGGTTGACTTAGGTTTTTATGAGATGTTATTGAATATAGTATTATCTAGGCTTAGATTATAGTATAGGAGATGATATGTCGATATTTGGGGTAGAAATGTTGTTATAGTTGGTGACTTCGAGTTGATTTTGGGTTGACTTTTCTAAATGTTGTTGAGTAATAAATATGTTATTGGACCTTTATTGTGATTGTTTTGAGGTGGAAATTATGATTTATAAGTTGTTGGAGGAATATATGTTGAAATTAGTTTTATTAGATTTTGAGTAGTAAAGAGGCTTTGGGATTTGAGATTGTTAGAAATGGGTTTGATTAGTTGGAAAAGTTGATATTTGGGTTAATTGAGGTGGTTGAAAATATTACTATTTTGGTTAAGGTGTTGACCGATTATGGGATTTACTAAAGGGATAGTTGAAATTCGTCATTTTTAATAGTCTTTGAAACATAATTAACAATCTATACTTAAGTTGTTAATTTGTAACTAAAATGGGTTGAAAGTGAGAAATTTAATTAAGATAAGGAGGTTAAAAAAATTGTTGTAGTAGTAATTATATTTTCGGATGTTTTGATTGGGTGTGGAATGTGCAGGAAGGATTACTTTGGGATCGATTAGTAGGGGCGTTTCCTTTATTCTTCAACAAAGGTGAGTACTTATTTCACGGGTACTCTTTACGTACTTACTTTGGGTGTGTGAGCAATGTCATTGTCGTATGATTATGTGAGAATGATACATGACATTGTGAATACGATTATGTGAGAATGGTATACGTGTAATTTGTGATAACCCGTTCCGTATTAATATTATGAAATAGTATACTAGTTGCTCGGTGGAGTATTTCGAGGAGAATCGGAAATTTTCGAAGTTGAATCGTTGGAGATACGACGAATCGATCGGTTGGTAGTGCGTTTCGGTATTTAAGATTTTAAAGTTGTAATCGAGTGGTATTATATTATTTGGGGGATTAGAAGTTAAATTTATATTAGAGTTGTGTTGTTAAATTGAGACGAGAATTAAGCCGAAAACCGAACGAGAAAGTGAGGAATTCTTGAGATATTTTGGCACGGACCCCACGGGACCTTTTATCATATCTTACCGTCGTTTTTTCCACATGACTTCATTTTCTTCTTTCTTGCTTCTCTTAGGGCCGAAATGGTCATTCCCCCCCCCCCCTCAAATTTTTTCTTCCATTTCTCTCGCCGATTGTCGCCTAAAATCAAGAACAAACTTGTGAATCATCTTCTCCTCGTCATCCTCATCACATCTAGGTAAGAAAGATCGAATCTCTTGGGATATTTCTTGAGTTTTTAAAGAGTTGACTTTCCTTGGATTTGGTTGACTTTTAGATCTTCAATTTATTATGGTATAGAATGTTATACGGGTATCGGTGGGGGATTAGCAATGATTTGGTAGTTATTGGGGTTAGAAAGTAGTGTAAGTGTTATGTTGACTTTTATTGGCTTTTCTTTAAATTGACGTTAAATGGTAATATGAGGTTAAAGGACTTTAATATAGTTGTTTTGGGTATAGAATTATTGGTTTGGATATGGATAGGTAGAATTTTAGTTGAGAAAGTTGGGGGAAGTTCGTATAGCCTTTCGTGATTGAATTGGAGGTTGTATTTAATGGATTAATTAGTTGTTAAATGATTGTTGGATTGATTAAAATGTACTTAAGGGTTATTGTTGGGGTAATAAGGTACGGATCGAATATTGAGAATGTAGTATGTTGGAATGTTAAAAGGGTATATCAATTTTGGGGATAGGATGATTGCTAAGAGTTGTAAATTGGAATCGTGAGACGTGGTATAACACTCGGGGTATATATAAATGTTAAGAGAGGTTATTACGAGATGTATTATAATGTATAAATTCTTTGAATAGGAGTTGAGCTTTGGATACAGCGTAGGGATTCTTGAGGATTATGATTACTACTTTTGGAGGCTCGAGGTGAGTACAAATCTCACGATGGGGACCTTTTCGCCCTTATATTATGTTCATATATTTTTATGTGTTATCTTGGGATTGATACGATATGTGTGTGATTATGATTGATACTATGTGTAAACTTTGATTTACATGATTCATACGATGAAATAATTGATTTTTGGGTTATATTATGAGATAATTGAGACTATGATTCATATAATGAGATATTAGTGATTATGATTTATATCATGGGATAGTTGTGAACATGATTAAATGTTATGAGATTTTTGTGTGGTATTGTCTTGTGTGTGGCTGTGTGTTGATGTGTTTGATTGCTTTGTGTGTTACTTGGGCAGTGGTGACCCGGCCGGGAGGGTTTGGTGTGGTGTGCATATTGTGTGGGTTGCCGGAGTGGATTCGGGAGGTTTGGTGTGATATGCGCGTTGAGGGGTGCTCAGCCTCGGTCGGGAGGATGGAGGTGGAGGCCTAAATAGATTATGTGGGGTGGATTCCTCGTATATTGTATTATTTGGAGGTGGATTCTCGTGTATTATTATTATTTGGAGGTGGATTCTCGTGTATGTGTGTTGGAGTGGATTCTGTGTGTGTATTATTTGGAGGTGTATTCCTCATTTGATGCCTTTATTGTCTTTGAAAGCTGTTTCCCTTGAATGAATATACGTTATTTATGGCAATAAGCTCGTAATGTATAGTTTTTATGTAACATGTTATAAGAAGAGGATTATGTAGTTGTGGACTATTATTCATTGTGTGGCTTTGGTTGATGTATAAGCATATATTATTTATATAGAGTATGAATATGTATATGTGGGGACCAAATCTGTGGTATTTGTATTCGGCTTCGAACGACGACTCCACTTTCTCCCATGGTAGGCGTTTTATGCCTAGGTTCTAGAGGTTGTCCAGCGGAGGGTTGTTGAGAAGTTACATTGATAGAACGGATTGAAGATCGTATATGAAGCGGTGGTGGCATATGAAATCCTCATCAGTCATTTCCCTTGTGTTGTCGATTTGTATATTGTTAGACTTGTGTATTGTATTTCATTGAGGGTACGGTTGTCGTACTTTCCGCATGTTGTATTTTGGATTTCTTGTGTATCTTTGAGTTGTATAATTAAGGTGAATTTGTATTATGTTGTTCGTTGTTTTATTGTGTATATGTTGTTAGTTACTTGATGGACAAAAGTGTATTTTATTATTATTAATGTCAAATGAAGTCTTTTTATGTTGTCGTCCATCGTCCGGTGACTACAGTGTCTGGTTGTTAATGACCTTAATCTCGGGCGGCCGACTTTAGTGAATAGATTACATAATTGTTGTATGATTATGTGTGATTCATTGGTGTGAGCCATGTTATGTATCTGCGATTGTATTTTAAGTAGTTGGTGCTTATGGTAAGTACTAGGTTAAACTCCCAACATATTCTTGTGTTACGTGGCCTTGTCGGCATTTTGATTTAATGGCCTTGTCGGCAATGTTGTATTCTATTGGCCTTGTCGGCCTTTGTTGTATTTACGTGGCGTTGTCGGCACTTTTGGTATTTACGTGGCACTTGTCGGCCTTTTTGAGTATTCGTGGCCTTGTGGTTGTGATTGATTTATGATTGAGGATGTTTAATTTGTGTGCTTTGATATTGTTTGAGAGAAGAGTAGTTGGTTATTGGGAATTTGGTTGGAGTTATGCGTGACTTTGAGGTGACTTGAGTATTAGGATATGACCACATGAGTAGGGACGATTAGGGGTTAGGTGACTTTCCTTCCTTAGGATATGTGTTGGCCTTATACTTCGGTATAAGTGCTGATGAGATCTATTATCAACTTTGCTATGTAATTGTCGGTGTTGGCCTTATACTTGGTATAATTGCGGTGAGATCTAATATCATTTTCTTTTGTGCATTATCGGTGTTGGCCTTATCTTGGTATAGAATGCAGTGAGATCTATTATCGGCTTTTTCTTTACATGTGCGTTGTCGGTGTTGGCCTTATGCCGGTATAAGTGGAGTGAGATCTATTATCACTTTGCTATGTGCATTCTAGGTGTTGGCCTTGCCGGTATAGAGATGCGATGAGATCTATTATCACTTTGCTATGTGCATTGTCGATTGTTGGCCTTATACTTGATTATAAGTGCGGTGAGATCTATTATCACTGTTGTGTGCATTGTTGGTGTTGGCCTTATACTACGGTATAAGAGCGGTGTTTATCGGCGATTGGTCGTTCCTGCGGTGGGCAGATTGGCGTATGTGCGTTAGAGGTTGGTATAGTTGTGGAGATATGAGAGATAGATGGGTTGACTAGAGTTATATTCGTTGTTGATACATGATTTTATTACGGATGATGGTGTGCCTTATTGAGACTTTGTATTATATCTTGACACATTGTTTAAATTTTTCTAGTGTTGTATGATCCGTTTATGACTCATTTATTGGTTATGGATATTGGAAGTGATTATACTAGATATTTGCCATGATTATGTCGAATTAGGTTTCGGTTGATTATTGATGATGTTGCTCGAGATTTTTACGGTGGATGCATGTAGGTGATGTCGTTATACATCCTTTAAGGTTAAAAGTTGAGTTGGTTAATGGTTGAGATAACTTTGAATGAGAACATTAGGTACATAAATTATGGGCCGGCGTTCGTACTAATCTATAGATGATGTTGATGATATTATATATAATGGAAAGTTGGATTCAAGCGTGTTAGTATGAGTTATGATCTAACCACGACCTTGATACGTTAGAGGTGAATAAGTTCCGTATATAATGAAAATTTGGTTGAATTCCGTGCTTAAGTTATCTTGATTTAAGATATACGTTGCTTAGTTGTATTAAGATAATGAAACGATTGGAGGTTCTTATGATAAATATTTAGTTGTCATAGGAGCTGTACGACTATAATTAGGAGTAGCACTTTAAGGTGAACTAGCGATAAGTGGTTGAGTTGTGTATGCTTGAGTTACGAGATGTTGAGATATATGTTGAGTTGTTGTGTGTGTTTGGAGTTATATAATATGTTGGGAATTATCTATAGGTAAGAAAAGATAACAAATAAATTATCTCACGTGATTAAGGTGTATTATTATGAGTAAGTTGTTGACGTGGTGTGGGTTTGTCGGTGTTAGTCGGAAAGCCATTAAGGAAAGATTATCTTGTCGAGGGAGGAGCATATAAAATATAACTCTTGAGGTGTATAGTTGTTAAATAGGTAAGGGACTTGAATTATCCTTGTTTGTATGGTGGTAGGTTAACTTTGATATTTGTTTTCAACAAACTTTTTAGGCCTGACTCCTATTTTCCTATGGGCGGATGTTTAAATTACTGAGTTGTTGCGGGATGACCCGAGATGCATTGGCGGTATTTGTGTACCAGCGGAGGTGGCGATGGTGGCTTGAAGACTGTGATCATACTATTTTCTTTGGAGTTTTGTTATGCGTAATAAATTATTGTTGTCTCGAGTTGTAAACCCGTTGTTTGATGTTGTATCATATTATTACTCTTGATTGTTGTAGTTTTGATTAGCCCGATGGGCCGAGTTGTATTATTTTATTATCCGCGTTAAATGATGTCATTTTTATCGTTATCCGTCGTTGAGTGACTCTGTTTATTCAGTTGATGGCCGGTCCCAACCTCGGGGGCCAATACTCGTATTTATGCTTCATGAAATAATTGAGCCTTTCTAGTTGCATAAATAAAGGTTACATAATATAATGAATTTCAGAATGACCGGTGGGGTCTACGATCGTATGTGTGAATAACTGCAGCCTATCGGACTTGAAGCAACCTCAGTTTAACAATGACTTTTCTTATCTTACTGAGAACACAACTCTCACGTATATGATGATCAATGATTTTAACTTCCCGGGTATCAAATTATTTGAAACAAATTTCATACCTTTCATTAAATGTGACACAACGATTGTGCAGCGGCTTGTCTTACCGGGAACCTTCAGGTGGCTATCATCCTCTAAGAACCTCCGGTAAGGTACATGTACCCATCTTTTTGACCTCGGGCTATAGTCATTCTTTCGCGTGCGGCTTTCAGTTGCTATCATTGAGCATTGTTAGATAACCATCTCCGTCGGTGACTAACGAGAAATCAAGTTCTTATTAGCTTTGCTCACAATGTCTTAACTTTGTCGATTTCGAGCAAAACCATTTGACGACTTCAAATTACATCTCCCGTACCATTTATAATCAATGGTTACTTACGTCAGCCGAGATGAGCAGATCACATGTCGGCTATATAATTCAACATTATATCGATTAGGTATAGTATGAAGCGATGCACTAGAATCGAGGATCCGAGAACATATAACAATCAACCGACAAGGGTAGTGCATGCAGTAGTCGCCGGCAACATTGGCGTTCTTTGTGTTGTTGTCGACCTCGAGAAATCTGGAATGCTTCTCGTGTGACCCGTCTTGTGACTGACACTCCAGGACTACGTCTTCCCAATTCGACTTTTCACACCTAGAGCTTTGACCTCCGTTTATTCTTGGTATTACCTTTGTCCCGGTTCCTACCTCTCTACATTGATAGAACTCTTTCTCCACATGTCGGTTTACGTACTACTTGAAGAAAAAGCAACTCTTTTCTATAAGATCAACTTATCATTACTTGCAGTAACTAAGCTGCCCGACCACCGTCATTTCCCTGCTTGTTGGCAAAGATACTTGATAATATCGATGTGATGCTTCGTCATCAAAATTCACAGCTTGATGAATGGTGATTTGTCAAAATATTGAAGTCATTAAGGTGCCTAATTTATCAGGAGTATTATGCATCCTCAATTGGTATTGTTTCATTAAGCATTATTTATTAGCCGGCGAGCACCATACAAACTGACAGCGCGCCGCGAGGCCGCTGTGCATGGTCATACTTCGCGACAACGTTTGGAGGAGGATAGCCATGGTCGATCACACCTGAACTGCCTTTAACTCCTTCGTTTCTTCTCATCCATCTTCTCCGAACTTATCGCCTAATGGCTGATGCGACTTCTTGCCGTATAAGTAATCACCATTATTCGTCTTCGATACAAAAATCTATCCTATCAAATTTTTCTACAACATGTGTCATCACTTCTTCGTTCTTGACAGTCAATCTCAGTTTCAATCAAGAACACTAGCTCACGATACCAATTGATGTGATTTAAGGCCTAGTTCAATCATCGAATCTAAGCAAATAATATGACATAAATAAATGTAGAAAAATAAATAACACGCTATTTTATCTGAGTTTCCTCGATGTGAAAGGTCGTCCTATTGCGGCTATAAATCCACTAAAACCAATAATGATAATTCTGATCGCTGTCGAAGCTAAACCTGATTAAGTATCTTTATATGATATTATAATTTCAAGCCTGTGATATTATTGATGATGATTAAATAATATTCTCTGGCATTGTTTAGGATGACTATTTTTTTTGTGATAGAAATATATGAGAGAAATCCTCATATAAAATAGAAAACTTCTTCTTGATTCAAAACAAACTATGAAATAGAGTTGAACACTTACAATACTTTCAACCCGCGTCAATGGCAGACCCCATCGAGACCACAGGGTCTCGAATGCCACTACGATGCAGGTGTTGGTGATCGAGACCACTTCGCCGAGACTCTCCCCATCGAGATCTCGGGATCTCGATGGCGGCTCACGAGACCGAAAAAATGATCTTCAACACTCAGCATGGGTTTAGAAGTTCGAAGCTTATTCCCGTTTTGTGACGAAGATTTCTTATTGTCGTGAGTTGTATTGGTTGGAAGATTATGTGTGAAGATGATGCTGTTCCGATATCAAATAGTTCATAGGGTACAAATTAATAAGGTTGTGTTATTATTGTATGTGGAGGTAATGCATATTTTTTTGTTGTGAAGCTTTTGATATGATTCGAGGATAGTGGTATTAGGAGAATGAAAATTAAATGAGGAGAAAGGTAGACACATGTCTTTATTTTGGAACAAGAAATAAGCGATAGTGATCTCTTAGTCTTGTTGGAGTACATTATTGATAGATATTTTTATTTTGTTGGAAATGTTTAAGGTAGTAGGAAGTCTATTATAAAAGTTTCCAAATGAATTATTTTAATTTTGTGTGGTATTTTTAAGTTTTAGAGATGTTTCCAAATTTTTTGTGGGAGAAAAAGAAGTTGAATTGGTTTTAATGGTAGTATCCATTTGTGAAGCTCAGTATAATTTATATTTCCGTATTTTGATCCTACTTCTTTAAAATTAATACGTTTATATCGTGAAAAAAGCGGTTTAAATGCGATTTTTCGATATTTTTTCCTTTTTTTGTGTTTTACTCATAATATTGAATTATACCCTGATACGTCTTGAAAACTTTCCCGTCCGTATTTTACTAACATGGTGACACTCTTTACCACAGAAGCAACAATTTGTGTTGATAACAAGTTTAGTTTTTCTTTGTATTGATTTGCTGAAGGTATATGATTTAGGAGTAATTTTCAGAAATAAAGATTTTATTTGTAATTGTTAAAGACCAAAAGTGTTTCCAAGTTTTCTTTGGTATAAGAGAATGAGGTGCAGGACTCGAAAATTGAGGCTTTGAAGCATCATTTAATTTTTTTGTAGTTCATTTTTGTTGTTGGAATCTTAAGTCTATGGTTGAGAGATACAGGTTATTGTTTAATTGAAATAAGTTTACTATGTACTCCGGAAAAAAGATGTTTAATTAGTCCAATATTTAAATTAAAAGTGATATCGATTAAATGAGACCTTTAGTCTAGAATGGGATGGAGGGTATGCCTGTTATAAAAAGAAAAGTTTATATAATATTAAGTGTGGAAGCCAATTGTCAAATCCAGATTGAAAAAAGTATTCTAATTTTTCAAATAGATGCGCAGTCTGCGTACTGTTGTGCCAAGTTTACGGTGATTTGAGTACGGCGGTATGAAAAACTTCAGATGTACACAAAGTAATCCAATCGAGCAGTTATGCTCATGAGACGGTTATATCGGATGATACATCTGATAGGTAGAATAGGTTGTTCTTGTTGAAATCAATGAGAGTGGTTCCGTTTATTATCTTAATTCTTTGGTGTAATTGTTTCTAGGTTAGTTAAATGTGATTATCGAACTTAGTATTTACCTTAGTAATTTGTATATTACTAGTGTGGGTTCTCATGATAATTTAAGGGGTTATGAGCGGTGCTAGTCTTACTCATTAATCGTTTATAATAATAGTAATTGGTCAATTATTATTGTTATACATTATAATATCGAGCTTTAGAAAGTCCTTCTTGTCTGATGACGTTGAGTTATATTTCATGTATGAAATTAAAGAGAACTATATAATTGAAATGTATTTCGATTGAGATCTATTTATGTAGAATATCGATTGAACAAATAGAATCAATTAAATAGTTATTTAATTGGATTTAGGAAGTATTTAATATTATCGATAGCAAAAGAAGACATGATATTGACTACGACTACTATTTAATTAAGCTTAGTGTCGTTCCTTTCGATGCTTGACTTCATTGGTATGTGCGAACTAATAGAGTTAGTCAACTAATCTTGAGTTCTTTATCGGACTTTGTTTAACTTTAGCATATATAAATGACTTTTTAGGGTTCGTCATAAGTTTTTTGTAAAAGAAACTTTTCACCAAAAACCCTGTGCTTTACCCCCACTTTGTGAAATTCTCTAAAATTTTGAGGTTTTCTAGTTTTGTTAAGTAAGCGTTTGTAGATTAGTTGATTGACCTCTGGTGTGGACTAACTAGAGATATGCATGCGATTGATATTATTGACAAGGAGGTGAAGGAAATCGAATTCACGTTGTGAATTTGAAGCGTGTGGATTTTGGTGGAATTTACTCCCATTGCCTTGTAAGTCCTCTGTTCATATAATTTAATTATATGTTTTATATAAATAATGTAGTATGCACTTTAAAGATAGAACTATGGATTTGTATTTATACTCCTATATCGACAAAAATCAATAAGAATCTTCCATGACTGTGGTTTGGAAGATTCCCCGAGATTGGGTTTAGGGATTTGAGAACGTGAAGCTTATGTTAAGAGATGAAGGATAAACTTGCTTAGTCGACAAATGCTATTTCATAGGATATCCAAAAGGAAACGGTTAGTTACTACTTTTACGAAGCATGAAATAGAATCTTCATTGCTAAAAGCGAGGCGTTCCTTGAAAGGAATAAATAGAAGGACTAGAAGTAATGGTGTTAGATGTGATGAAGCTCCAGGCGTGAAATTGACCGTGCATGCAATGCAGAGGCATGACACACCACAAGTGGAACTAACAAGGAGCCAGGTTAGCGATCATGAGAGATTGTGGAAGAACTTGACCACCCAGGAGATCCAACGGGGATAGCCACGAACGAGCGGTATGGTGATCTTTCATCATTGAGAGTGGCAGGCAAAACTTCTTACAAAGAAGCAATGAATAGGAATCTTGCGACAAATGGCAAACAACCATGCAATGCGAGATGGATTCTATGTACCAAAGAGATTTGGTCCTTGTTGGATTTGCAAATGGGGGCTGCATATTGAATGAAATGGGTATTTGGAAAACATGATAAAGGCGGAAGCGTTGATTTTTCAAAGCTGAACATGGCGAGTTTCCAGCAAGTTCACGGAGTGGACTATGGCTGCTTTCGCCCGATGTTCTTAAATCGTCGGATAATCTTAGCCATTCTTTTCATGACTATGAAATTTGGCAAATGGATCATAAAGAACCGCTTTCTGAATGAAATTTAGAGGAAGATGTGTACATGGTACAACCTCGGGCTTTACATGTCCTAAAGGACCTAAGAGGTATGCAAGTTGCAAAGTCCATTTGTGGTCTTAGCGAGGCGTCAGGAGTTGGAATCTACGTTTTGATGGAATCGATCAAAGAGTTTGGTTTTAAATAAAGAATGAAGAAGAATCTTGTGTATACAAGAAGGTAAGTGGGAGTTATGTATCATTCATAGTCACGTATGTGATGACATACTTATCATTGGAAACTAGCGATAGAGTTACTAAACTCGGTCAAGGATTGGTTTGTGCAAATGTTGTTTCAATGGAACTTAAGCGACGATATATACTTGGAATAAGATTTCACGGAGGATCGAGGCAGGTGATTGGACTTTGTCGGAATCTTTATGTGAATAAGGTCTTTATGAGTTCGACATGAGTAATTCGAGAAAGGTAATCCCATGAGACATGAGTTCCTTTCAATGACACAGTGTCCATTACTGAATCTTGAGATGAGCGAATGAAGGACATACACTTATGCCGGCTATAGGATCCATCGTATGCCATGTTATTGCCTTGGGCATTAATGCTTATGCGCTAAGTGTAACTAGTGAATGCGAAGCTAATCCCGGTGAAAACCCTTTGGATTGCAGTGATATCTTAGTATACGAGAGAACTAAAGATGCTTTTCTTGGTATATGGTGGAGATGAGGAGTTAACGTGACGAGTGCGCGGCGCTAGTTTTCAAGCGGCGAGAAGCGACTTCTCGTTCAGTGCAGGTATGTATTTTGTCTCCAGCGGTGGAAGCGATGAAAGCAATACGTAACTTGT